>CM075727.1:928679-986179 GCA_037974335.1 Prionace glauca | reverse complement strand
AGGGTAAATAGATGGGAATGAGGAGGGTAAATAGATGGGAATGGGGCCTGAAGTGGGATTGTGGTCAATGGGCCAAATTACCTCCTTCTGCACTGGAGGATTCTATGGTTTTATGAATCTTCTCTGAATGTCGGAGCTTATTGAGATTTAACCACTAACATTTACTGAAGTGCAGATATTCTCCCGTCGCACACACACTTTAACAGATTATAAGAACATAAGAACATAAGAAATAGGAGCAGGAGTAGGCCATCTGGCCCTTCGAGCCTGCCCCGCCATTCAATAAGATCATGGCTGATCTGTCGTGGCTCAGTTCCACCTTCCCGCCCTCTCCCCATAACCCTTAATCCCTTCTCTTATCAAAAACCCATCAACCCGTTTCTTAAAAATATACACAGTGAGCACGTGAAGCCTCCACCACTTCAACGGGCAGAGAATTCCAGAGATTCACCACCCTTTGAGTGAAGAAGTTCCTCCTCAACTCTGTTCTAAACCGCCCCCCTTTATCTTGAGGCTGTGCCCCCTAGTCCTACTGTCTTTTTGAGCGGGAACAGTCTCTCCACCTCTATCCTATCCATCCCATTCATCATCTTATACGTCTCAATGAGATCTCCCCTCATTCTTCTAAACTCTAACGAGTACAAGCCTAGTTTATTCAGCCTCTCCTCATAGCTCAATCCCCTCAACTCCGGTATCAGCCGAGTAAACCTCCTCTGCACTCCCTCCAGGGCCAAAACATCCTTGCGCAGGTGCGGCGCCCAAAACTGCACACAGTACTCCAGCTGCGGCCTCACCAATGCCCTGTACAGCTGCAGCAAGACCTCCCTACTTTTATATTCAATCCCCTTCGCTATGAAGGCCAGCATCCCATTCGCCTTCCTGACCACCTGCTGCACCTGCAAGCTGGGTTTTTGCGACTCATGCACAAGGACCCCGAGGTCCCTCTGCACCGTCGCCTGCTGCAGTTTTTCGCCCCGTAAGTAATAGTCCTTCCTACCATTCCTCCTACCAAAGTGGACCACCTCACACTTGCCAACATTAAATTCCATTTGCCATTTCCTGGCCCATTCGCCCAGCCTATCTAGATCCTTCTGCAGACTCTCCACACCCTCCGCACAATTTGCCTTTCCCCCAATCTTGGTGTCATCAGCAAATTTCGACACCCTGCACTCGGTTCCCTCCTCCAGATCATCTATATAAATGGTAAATAGCTGAGGCCCAGCACCGACCCCTGGGGCACCCCACTAGTCACCAACCGCCAATCCGAATAGCATCCATTGACCCCCACTCTCTGCCTCCTATTTGACAACCAATCCTCTATCCACGCTAACACCCTACCCCAACTCCATGTCCCCTGACCTTCTGCAATAACCTCTTGTGAGGTACCTTGTCAAACGCCTTCTGAAAATCCAGAAAGACCACATCCACCGGCTCTCCTCCATCACTGCCCTAGACACATCCTCATAGAACTCCAGTAAATTTGTCAGACACGACTTCCCTTTAATGAAACCGTGTTGCGTCCGCCCTATCAAGCAATTCCCTCAAGATGCCTCGCTATTTCCTCCTTAATGACGGTTTCTAACATTTTACCTACCACAGACGTTAAACTAACCGGCCTATAATTCCCCGCCTTTTGCCTGCCACCCTTCTTAAACAACGGCGTAACATTAGCCGTTTTCCAATCTTCCGGCACTTCCCCGGAATCCAGCGACGTCTGGAAAATAACCACCAAGGCATCCACTATCACCTCCGCCATTTCTTTCAGAACCCTCGGATGCATTCCATCCGGTCCTGGGGACTTGTCCACAATCAGCCCCTCCAGTCTGTCGAGCACCACCTCTCTAGTAACAGTAATGTCATTAAGACCCTCCATTCCTACCACCTTTCCATCGCTAACACCCGGCAAATTATTCACGTCCTCCTCCGTGAAGACAGAAACAAAGAAGTTATTCAAGACCTTAGCCATATCCCTATCCCCTACCACTAGCTCCCCTTTCTCATCCTCTAAAGGACCAACGTTTATCCTAGCCAGCCTCTTCCTTTTTATATATTTATAAAAACTCTTGCTATCCTTTTTTATATTAAGTGCTAGCCCAGCCTCATAGCTTCTCCTACCCTCCTTTATCAATTTCTTTGTCAATCTTTGTTGACATTTAAACCTTTCCCAATCCTCTTCTCGCCCACTGCTCTTAGCTACTCTAAACTCCTCCGCTTTTAATTTAACACTTTCCTTCACCTCCTTCGTTATCCACGGCTTATTACCTCTCCTCCTACTGTCCTTTTTAACCATCGGAATAAATTTCTGCTGAGCACCAAGAAAGATCTCCTTAAAGATCCTCCACTGCTCCTCAGCAGACCTACCTTCCAACGCGTTCCCCCAGTCCACATTCGCCAATTCTTCTCTCATCCTACCATACTCCCCTCTATTCAAACAAGGACGCGTGTCTGGGAACCCACTTTCTCCTCCTCCATCTGCACCAGAAACTCCACCATACAATGATCACTCTCTCCAAGAGGATCCTTCACCGCAAGGTCCCTAATTCTACCCGCCTCATTACATAGCACCAGATCCAAGATAGCTCGCTCCCTCGTCGGCTCCAACACACACTGTTCAAGGAAATTATCCCGGCAGCATTCCAAGAACTCCTCCCTCGAGCCCACCGTGTCCAACATGGGTCGACCAATCAACATGCAGATTGAAATCTCCCATAACTACTGCCGTCCCATTCCTGCACGCCGCACTTATTTGCGCGTTAACAGCCCGCCCCACCTCCAGATCATTATTCGGGGGCCTATAGACGACACCCACTAGCGTCTTCCTCCCTTTTCTGTTCCTAATCTCCACCCACAACGATTCCACTTTCTGCTCCTTGGCTCCGATATCATCCTTGCTACCACCTTGATACTATCCTTAATCAGCAGAGCTACTCCACCCCCTCTTTCCTCCTGCCTATCCTTCCTGAACACTTGATAACCCTGTACATTCATCTCCCAGTCCCTGTCACCTTGCAGCCACGTCTCTGTAATGGCCACCAGATCGTATCCATTTGTGTCGATCTGCGCCATCAGCTCATCCACTTTATTCCGAATGCTTCGTGCATTCAGATAAAGCGCTTTCATCATTATAATGCGAGATACTTCTCTTTGAGTGATTGTTTGTTAGTTCTCAGACAGGAAATCAGCCCCCCCATTTGTAACAGATTGGGGAGCTCGTGTCCTGGGTTAGAAACTCCGAAATCTTTAAATAAACCTTCAGTGAGGAGTGGGAAATCCCGTTAACTAATAACAAACTGGTTCAATCAAAAGTGGCTCTTTACGTTGCTAAAGAGGGTCGGGGGTTAAAGGAGCTTCCCAAATTTGCCAAGAAAGATGAGAAGACAGAAAGGAGTGAGACTTGTGGAATTGGCTGAAATTGGGTTTAATGATCGGATAGAAACTCTCGGGGATCGGTAAGAGGAACATCAGAGAAAAGAGAAAGATGGAACTTGAAGCAAAACAGCGGAAGTACAAGATGGAAGGGATAGTTTACAAGCTCGGTGTAGCCAACTGCCCGATAGGGATCCGGACAAATATGTTCAAACATTACCAAACTTTAAAAAAGTGCAGAAGACTTTTTCATTTCCTTTGAGAAATTGGATACACAGATAGTGGAGATCTGGATAATGTGAATCCAGGTTGATAGTCGGGGTACTGAGGGGTAGGCGGGGCATTGAGGGGTAGGCGGGGTGCTGAGGGGTAGGCGGGGCATTGAGGGGTAGGCGGGGTGCTGAGGGGTAGGCGGGGTGCTGAGGGGTAGGCAGGGTACTGAGGGGTAGGCGGGGCATTGAGGGGTAGGCGGGGTGCTGAGGGGTAGGTGAGTTGTTGAGGGGTAGGCGGGGTGCTGAGGGGTAGGCGGGGTGCTGAGGGGTAGGCGGGGTGTTGAGGGGTAGGCGGGGTGCTGAGGGGTAGGTGAGTTGTTGAGGGGTAGGCGGGGTGTTGAGGAGTAGGCGGGGTGCTGAGGGGAAGGCGGGGTGCTGAGGGGTAGGCGGGGTGTTGAGGGGTAGGCGGGGTGCTGAGGGGTAGGCGGGGTGCTGAGGAGTAGGCGGGGTGCTGAGGGGTAGGGGGGGTGCTGAGGGGTAGGCGGGGTGCTGAGGGGTAGGCAGGGTACTGAGGGGTAGGCGGGGCATTGAGGGGTAGGCGGGGTGCTGAGGGGTAGGTGAGTTGTTGAGGGGTAGGCGGGGTGCTGAGGGGTAGGCGGGGTGTTGAGGGGTAGGCGGGGTGCTGAGGGGTAGGCGGGGTGTTGAGGGGTAGGCGAGTTGTTGAGGGGTAGGCGGGGTGCTGAGGGGTAGGCGGGGTGTTGAGGGGTAGGCGAGTTGTTGAGGGGTAGGCGAGTTGTTGAGGGGTAGGCGGGGTGCTGAGGGGTAGGCGGGGTGCTGAGGGGTAGGCGGGGTGTTGAGGGGTAGGCGAGTTGTTGAGGGGTAGGCGAGTTGTTGAGGGGTAGGCGGGGTGCTGAGGGGTAGGCGGGGTGCTGAGGGGTAGGCGGGGTGTTGAAGGGTAGGCGAGTTGTTGAGGGGTAGGCGAGTTGTTGAGGGGTAGGCGAGTTGTTGAGGGGTAGGCGGGGTGCTGAGGGGTAGGCGGGGTGTTGAGGGGTAGGCGGGGTGCTGAGGGGTAGGCGGGGTGCTGAGGGGTAGGCGGGGTGCTGAGGGGTAGGCGGGGTGCTGAGGGGTAGGCGAGTTGTTGAGGGGTAGGCGAGTTGTTGAGGGGTAGGCGGGGTGCTGAGGGGTAGGCGGGGTGTTGAGGGGTAGGCGGGGTGCTGAGGGGTAGGCGGGGTGCTGAGGGGTAGGCGGGGTGCTGAGGGGTAGGCGAGTTGTTGAGGGGTAGGCGGGGTGCTGAGGGGTAGGCGGGGTGCTGAGGGGTAGGCGGGGTGCTGAGGGGTAGGCGGGGTGCTGAGGGGTAGGCGAGTTGTTGAGGGTAGGCGGGGTGCTGAGGGGTAGGTGAGTTGTTGAGGGGTAGGCGGGGTGCTGAGGGGTAGGCGGGGTGTTGAGGGGTAGGCGGGGTGCTGAGGGGTAGGCGGGGTGCTGAGGGGTAGGCGGGGTGCTGAGGGGTAGGTGAGTTGTTGAGGGGTAGGCGGGGTGCTGAGGGGTAGGCGGGGTGTTGAGGGGTAGGCAGGGTGCTGAGGGGTAGGCGGGGTGCTGAGGGGTAGGCGAGTTGTTGAGGGGTAGGCGAGTTGTTGAGGGGTAGGCGGGGTGCTGAGGGGTAGGCGGGGTGCTGACGGGTAGGCGGGTTGTTGAGGGGTAGGCGGGGTGTTGAGGGGTAGGCAGGGTGCTGAGGGGTAGGCGGGGTGCTGAGGGGTAGGCGGGGTGCTGACGGGTAGGCGGGTTGTTGAGGGGTAGGCGGGGTGTTGAGGGGTAGGCGGGGTGCTGAGGGGTAGGCGGGGTGCTGAGGGGTAGGCGGGGTGCTGAGGGGTAGGCGGGGTGCTGACGGGTAGGCGGGTTGTTGAGGGGTAGGCGGGGTGTTGAGGGGTAGGCGGGGTGCTGAGGGGTAGGCGGGGTGCTGAGGGGTAGGCGGGGTGCTGACGGGTAGGCGGGTTGTTGAGGGGTAGGCGGGGTGTTGAGGGGTAGGCGGGGTGCTGAGGGGTAGGCGGGGTGCTGAGGGGTAGGCGGGGTGCTGAGGGGTAGGCGGGGTGCTGAGGGGTAGGCGGGGTGCTGAGGGGTAGGCGGGGTGCTGAGGGGTAGGCGGGGTGTTGAGGGGTAGGCGGGGTGCTGAGGGGTAGGCGGGGTGCTGAGGAGTAGGCGGGGTGTTGAGGGGTAGGCGGGGTGCTGAGGGGTAGGCGGGGTGCTGAGGAGTAGGCGGGGTGTTGAGGGGTAGGCGGGGTGTTGAGGGTTAGGCAGGGTGCTGAGGGGTAGGCGGGGTGCTGAGGGGTAGGCGGGGTGCTGACGGGTAGGCGGGGTGCTGACGGGTAGGCGGGTTGTTGAGGGGTAGGCGGGGTGCTGAGGGGTAGGCGGGGTGCTGACGGGTAGGCGGGTTGTTGAGGGGTAGGCGGGGTGTTGAGGGGTAGGCGGGGTGCTGAGGGGTAGGCGGGGTGCTGAGGGGTAGGCGGGGTGCTGAGGGGTAGGCGGGGTGTTGAGGGGTAGGCGGGGTGTTGAGGGGTAGGCGGGGTGCTGAGGGGTAGGCGGGGTGCTGAGGGGTAGGCGGGGTGTTGAGGGGTAGGCGGGGTGCTGAGGGGTAGGCGGGGTGTTGAGGGGTAGGCGGGGTGTTGAGGGGTAGGCGGGGTGCTGAGGGGTAGGCGGGGTGCTGAGGGGTAGGCGGGGTGTTGAGGGGTAGGCGGGGTGCTGAGGGGTAGGCGGGGTGTTGAGGGGTAGGCGGGGTGCTGAGGGGTAGGCGGGGTGTTGAGGGGTAGGCGGGGTGTTGAGGGGTAGGCGGGGTGCTGAGGGGTAGGCGGGGTGTTGAGGGGTAGGCGGGGTGCTGAGGGGTAGGCGGGGTTTTGAGGGGTAGGCGGGGTGTTGAGGGGTAGGCGGGGTGCTGAGGGGTAGGCGGGGTGCTGAGGGGTAGGCGGGGTGCTGAGGGGTAGGCGGGGTGCTGAGGGGTAGGTGGGGTTCTGAGGGGTAGGGGGGGTGCTGAGGGGTAGGCGGGGTGCTGAGGGGTAGGCGGGGTGCTGAGGGGTAGGCGGGGTGCTGAGGGGTAGGCGGGGTGCTGAGGGGTAGGCGGGGTGCTGAGGGGTAGGCGGGGTGCTGAGGGGTAGGCGGGGTGCTGAGGGGTAGGCGGGGTGCTGAGGGGTAGGCGGGGTGCTGAGGGGTAGGCGGGGTGCTGAGGGGTAGGCGGGGTGCTGAGGGGTAGGCGGGGTGCTGAGGGGTAGGTGGGGTGCTGAGGGGTAGGCGGGGTGCTGAGGGGTAGACGGGGTGCTGAGGGGTAGGCGGGGTGCTGAGGGGTAGGCGGGGTGCTGAGGGGTAGGTGGGGTGCTGAGGGGTAGATGGGGTGCTGAGGGGTAGGGGGGTGCTGAGGGGTAGACGGGGTGCTGAGGGGTAGGGGGGGTGCTGAGGGGTAGGGGGGGTGCTGAGGGGTAGGGGGGTGCTGAGGGGTAGGGGGGGTGTTGAGGGGTAGGGGGGTGCTGAGGGGTAGGGGGGGTGTTGAGGGGTAGGCGGGGTGCTGAGGGGTAGGCAGGGTGTTGAGGGGTAGGCGGGGTGCTGAGGGGTAGGGGGGGTGCTGAGGGGTAGGGGGGTGCTGAGGGGTAGGCGGGGTGTTGAGGGGTAGGCGGGGTGCTGAGGGGTAGGCAGGGTGTTGAGGGGTAGGCGGGGTGCTGAGGGGTAGGGGGGGTGCTGAGGGGTAGGCGGGGTGTTGAGGGGTAGGGGGGTGCTGAGGGGTAGGGGGGGTGCTGAGGGGTAGGCGGGGTGTTGAGGGGTAGGGGGGGTGCCGAGGGGTAGGGGGGGTGCTGAGGGGTAGGGGGGGTGCTGAGGGGTAGGGGGGTGCTGAGGGGTAGGCGGGGTGCTGAGGGGTAGGGGGGGTGCTGAGGGGTAGGGGGGGTGCTGAGGGGTAGGGGGGTGCTGAGGGGTCAGACGTGTATCGAGTTTGAATGAATTAAGCCCAACAAGTTTGATGGATGAATGAGAGGCTCTAACGATAGAAAGGCCAATGAGGCTCTTACAGATATTATTCTACTGGAGGAGTCGCTGGAACTCATGTTGAGGAGCAGAAAGTGAAAACATTGAGCAGAGCTGCAGGAATGGCGGATGGAAACACATTCGAGCATAAAGTGAAATCCAGATTCCGACATTCCGTGAGGGATAGATATCGGGAAAGAGAGAGATGCTTCAATGTAAAACAGAAAGTGGATCACACTGGGGACAGTTCACCACCTGTGAAGAGAGAGGGTGGGGAGAGGTGAGAGACCTCCGATGTTTTCACTCTGATAAGGAGGGACACGGAAAGGCACAGCGGGAGGAAGGCCCCGGGGAAAAGGGTGGAGCAAAAGAGGCTCAACCAATGGGATGTGTTAAAGCAGTGATGGGAATCTGGAGAGGACAGAGCCTTGGTGAGGGCTGGGTAGTAAAATAACACTCCGTCTTTTCATTGACCTCCCCTCTGTGGGTACGGTTTACTCAGGGACAGCAGGGGGACAAGGTAAAGCAGTTAAAATATTGAGAGATACGGGAGCTAGTCTGCAGAGAGCAACCAGGAAGGGAAATAACAGATTGGTGTTTATCGCCAGGGGAATTGGAATACAAGAATAACATCTGCTCCAGATGTTCCAGGTTTTGGTGGGACCACATCTGGAACACCGGCTGCCATTCTGATCTCCACATTTAATAGATGATAATTGTATTGGAGACGGCACAGAGAAGGTTCACTGGATTTGTCCCTGGGGTAAGGGGATTGTCCCTGGGGTAAGGGGATTGTCCCTGGGGTAAGGGGATTTGTCCCTGGGGTAAGAGGATGTGTCCCTGGGGTAAGAGGATTTGTCCCTGGGGTAAGGGGATTTGTCCCTGGGGTAAGGGGATTGTCCCTGGGGTAAGGGTATTTGTCCCTGGGGTAAGGGGATTGTACCTGGGGTAAGGGGATTTGTCCCTGGGGTAAGGGGATTGTCCTTGGGGTAAGGGGATTTGTCCCTGGGGTAAGGGGATTGTCCCTGGGGTAAGGGGATTTGTCCCTGGGGTAGGGGGATTTGTCCCTGGGGTAAGGGGATTGTCCCTGGGGTAAGGGGATTTGTCCCTGGGGTAGGGGGATTTGTCCCTGGGGTAGGGGGATTTGTCCCTGGGGTAAGGGGATTGTCCCTGGGGTAAGGGGATTTGTCCCTGGGGTAAGGGGATTTGTCCCTGGGGTAAGGGGATTGTCCCTGGGGTAAGGGGATTTGTCCCTGGGGTAAGGGGATTGTCCCTGGGGTAAGGGGATTGTCCCTGGGGTAAGGGGATTTGTCCCTGGGGTAAGGGGATTTGTCCCTGGGGGTAAGGGGATTTGTCCCTGGGGGTAAGGGGATTGTCCAGTGACCAGAGGCTGGAGTTTGGAATTAGAGGAGAGTGAGAAATCTGACATTCTGAGTGTGTTTGGCAGGGTGGATGCTGAGAGATTGGATACACTGGTCAGGGGAATCGATAACACGGCCCACAGCCTCAGGATAAAGGGCTGTTTGTTTAGGAGTGAGATTGGGAGAAATACCTTCACTCAAAGGGGTGTGAATCCATGGAATTCAGCCCCTCGGAGGGATGTGTGTGGATACTCCTGAGTGAGACATAGACAGAGCTCGGCCTCTCGGGGAATTATGGGATAGAGAGAATGAGTGGGGAGTCCAGGACCATGATGGCATTGAATAGCACAGACCCGATGGGCCAAGTGGTCTTCTCCAGCTCCTCATGCTCTTGTGCAGGGTGAGTCTGGAAGCCCTGATAGTGAAGTAGGATGGGGTTATTTCCATGTGTATGTTTGGGGAATATGTTCAGGGTAGCACAGTGACACAATGGTTAGCACTGCTGCCTCACAGGGACCGGGGTTCGATTCCAGGCTTGGATCACCGTGTGGAGGTTGCATGTTCCCCCTGTATTTCCTCCAGGTGTTCCAGTTTCCTCCCACAGTCCAAAGACACAGGGGTTAGGTGCATTGGCCATGCTAAATTGCCCCTTAGCATCCCGTGATGTGTAGGTGAATATGGGGGTTGGGCCTGGGTGGGATTGTGGTCGCTGCAGATCCAATAGACCGAATGGCCTCTCCTGCACTGTCGGGTTTCGATGTATCTGGATTGAACGAATCAAATCTTTCCATGAGGTGACCGTGTCCATTCTCACATTGCGATGGAGATGGTGAGATCGACCAGAAGGAGATGGGAATTAGCTTTGTATCTGAGACCCTCTGGCAGGGGGTCGGGGGGTCTCTCGGGGGGGGGGGGTGGGTGGGTCTCTCGGGGGGAGGGGGGGTGGGCGGGTCTCTCGGGGGGACGGGGGGGTCTCTCGGGGGGACGGGGGGATGGGTGGGGGACGGGGGTGTGGGTAGGTCATGAGGAGGTCAGTACAGATCCATTGACAGTGATTGGTGTAACGTGTGGTTATTCCTGAGGGTGAGATTGGAATATATCCCACTAACCCCACACTCCGATCTCCCTCAGGTTAACATGATCCCAGCCTCTTTCTCCAGTGATGAATCGGATGGAGATTTCAGCCGCTTGCGGAGGAGGAAGTTGTCATTCCGGAGACGAACAGAACACGGTAAGGAATGGGAAAGAGATTCCTGACCCCTGTCCTCTGACCCTTGACCCACAGGATCTCAAATTATCACCAACCACGGGTGAGGTGCCTGAAGATTGGAGAGTGGTAAATGTCGTGCCTTTGTTTAAAAAGGGAGAAGTCTGGGAACTACAGGCCAGTGAGCCTCACATCTGTGGTGGGTAAATTGTTGGAAGGTATTTTGAGAGACAGGATCTACAGGCATTTGGAGACACAAGGACTGATTAGGGACAGTCAGCATGGCTTTGTGAGTGGAAAATCATGTCTCACAAATTTGATTGAGTTTTTTGAAGGGGTAACCAAGAAGGTAGATGAGGGCAGTGCAGTTGATGTTGTCTACATGGACTTTAGCAAGGCCTTTGACAAGGTACCGCATGGTAGGTTGTTATACAAGGTTAAATCTCACAAGATCCAGGGTGAGGGATCTAAATGGATATAAAGTTGGCTTCTTGACAGTAAAAACTGGGCAGCATGGACAAGTTGGGCCAAAGGGCCTGTTCCCAAGCTGTAAACATGTTTGTAAATAGAACAAGTCTTTACTTCATTGTAACAATCATCATAAAGGATTTCATTGGCTCTCACTCTGAAGAATTTGCCATGGGAGGAATGGTCAGATTGATACAGTTGATGTTTATCTGGATTTCCAATCCTGCACTGACCCGTGCTGCCCCCGACTGAACTAAAACCCTTCCGGGGACCATATCCCTCTATCCTGGTAGAAATGGCGGAGGTGCTCAATGAATACTTTACTTCGGTATTCACGGTGGAAAGTGATCTGGGAGGTTGTACTACAGGTTTGCGGCAGACTGAAAAGATCGAGTATGTGGATGTTAAGAAAGAGGATGTGTTGGAATAACATCAAGATAGATAAGTCGCCGGGACCAGATGGGATGTACCCCAGGATACTGTGGGAAGCGAGGGAAGAGATTGCAGAGCCCCTGGCGATGATCTTTGCGTCGTCGATGGAGACGGGAGAGGTTCCAGAGGATTGGAGGATTGCAGATGTGGTTCCTATTTTCAAGAAAGGAAGCAGGGATAGCCCGGGAAATTACCGCCCGGTGAGTCTGACCTCAGTGGTTGGTAAGCTGATGGAGAGGCTTCTAAGGGACAAGATTTATGAGCATTTAGAGAAGTTTAGAATGATCAGGAATAGTCAGCACGGCTTTGTCAAGGGCAGGTCGTGCCTTACGAGTGTAGTTGAGTTCTTCGATAATGTGACTGAACACATTGACGAAGGAAGAGCGGTGGATGTAGTAACTGTGCTACCATGCTGCCCATACCTGTACACCCAGGTCCCTCTGCCTATCAATACTCTGAAGGGTTCTGCCATTTACTGTATATTTCCTATCTGTGTTAGACCTTCCAAAATACATTACCTCACATTTGTCCAGATTAAACTCCATCTGCCATTTCTCTGCCCAAGTCTCCAACTGATCTATATCCTGCTGTATCCTCTGATGGTTCTCATCACTATCCACAAATCCAACTGCCAGTTTCCAGATGCAATTTTACAACTCAATCCGCTTTATCCTGGACCACAATGTCTTCACCTTCAACAACCAGTTTTTCATCCAGACACACGGAACAGCCATGGGGACCAAATTTGCACCACAATATGCCAACATCTTCATGCACAGGTTCGAACAAGACTTCTTCACTGCACAGAATCTTCAACCGATGCTATACACTAGATACATCGATGACATTTTCTTCCTTTGGCCTCATGGTGAACAATCACTGAAACAACTATATGACGATATCAACAAATTCCACCCCACCATCAGACTCACCATGGACTATTCCCCAGAATCAGTTGCATTCTTGGACACACTTATCTCCATTAAGGATGGTCACCTCAGCACCTCACTGTACCGCAAACCCACAGACAATCTCACAATGCTCCACTTCTCCAGTTTCCACCCTAAACATGTTAAAGAAGCCATTCCCTATGGACAAGCCCTCCGTATACACAGGATTTGCTCAGATGAGGAGGATCGTGACAGACACCTCCAGACCCTGAAAGATGCCCTCATAAGAACAGGATATGGTGCTCGACTCATAGATCGGCAGTTCCGATGCGCCACAGCGAAAAACCGCACCGATCTCCTCAGAAGGCAAACACGGGACACAGTGGACAGAGTACCCTTCGTCGTCCAGTACTTCCCCGGAGCGGAGAAGCTACGACATCTTCTCCGGAGTCTTCAACATATCATTGATGAAGACGAACATCTTGCCAGGGTTATCCCCACACCCCCACTTCTTGCTTTCAGACAACCACACAACCTCAAACAGACCATTGTTCGCAGCAAACTACCCAGCCTTCAGGAGAACAGTGACCACAATACCACACAACCCTGTCACAGCAACCTCTGCAAGACATGCCGGATCATCGACATGGATACCATCATCACACGTGAGAATACCATCCACCAGGTACATGGTAAATACTCTTGCAACTCGGCCAACATTGTCTACCTGATACGTTGCAAGAAAGGATGTCCCGAAGCATGGTACATTGGGGAGACCATGCAGACGCTACGACAACGGATGAATGAACATCGCTCGACAGTCACCAGGCAAGACTGTTCCCTTCCTGTTGGCGAACACTTCAGTGGTCACGGGCATTCAGCCTCTGACCTTCGGGTAAGCATTCTCCAAGGCGGCCTTCACAACACACGACAGCGCAGAGTCGCTGAGCAGAGACTGATAGCCAAGTTCCGCACACATGAGGACGGTCTCAACAGGGATCTTGGGTTCATGTCGCACTATCTGTAACCCCCATGACTTGCCTGAGTTTGCAAAACCTCACTTACTGTACTGTCTGGAGACAATACACATCTCTTTAAACTGTGCTTAACCCTCTCTCCACTCACATTGTCTGTACCTTTAAGACTGGGTTAGCTGTAAAGACTCACATTCTAATCAATATTCTGTAAACTGTGTGTGAC
Organism: Prionace glauca; assembly: GCA_037974335.1. Taxonomy (NCBI): domain Eukaryota; kingdom Metazoa; phylum Chordata; class Chondrichthyes; order Carcharhiniformes; family Carcharhinidae; genus Prionace; species Prionace glauca. The sequence goes on along the minus strand of CM075727.1, from coordinate 973,044 downwards.
TTTATATGCCCTGTTTCTGATCAGAACTCTCCACTCACCTGATGAAGGAACAGCGTTCCAAAAGCTAGTGGTGTTTACTACCAAATAGACCTGTTGGACTCTAACCTGGTGTTGTGAGACTTCTTACTGTTACTGAAGTCCATATAGACAATATCCACTGCCCTACCCTCATCAATCATCTTTGTCACTTCCTCAGAAAACTCAATCAAGTTCGTGAGACACGACCTCCCCTTCACAAAACTATGTTGCCTCTCACTAATACGTCCACTTATTTCCAAGTGGGAATAAATCCTGTCTCGAAGAATCCTCTCCAATAATTTCCCCACCACTGATGTAAGGCTCACTGACCTGTAATTACCTGGATTATTCTTGCTACCCTTCTTAAACAAAGGGACAACACTGGCTACTCTCCAATCCTCTGGGACCTCCCCTGTAGTCAGTGAGGATACAAAGATTTCTCTCAAGGCCCCAGCAATTTCCTCCCTTGCCTCTCTCAGTATTCTGGGGTTTATCCCATCAGGCCCTGGGGACTTGTCTACCTTGATGTTTCTCAAGAACCCCAATACCTCCTCCTTTTTCTCAATAGCTTCCCGAGCTCTGATATGAGATTCTCTGGTGTTCAGGTGATGGAATTCCCAGGTATCTATTCCTTCTAGATGATTATGGTTTTGGGTTTAGAACATAGAACATTACAGCGCAGAACAGGCCCTTCAGCCCACGATGTTGCGCCGACCAGTTACAAAACAATGACCCACTAACCTAAACCAATCCCTTTTCGTCCATAAACCTATCCACAGATCTTTTAAACGCCCCCAAACTAGGTGCATTTACAACTGCAGCTGGCAGGGCATTCCAGTCCCTCACCACCCTCTGGGTAAAGAACCTACCCCTGATATCAGTCCTATAACTACCCCCCCTTAATTTAAAGCCATGCCCCCTCGTGCTAGCTTTCTCCATCCGAGGAAAAAGGCTATCACTATCCACCCTATCTAAACCTCTAATCATCTTATATGTTTCAATAAGATCCCCTCTTAGCCGCCTTCTTTCCAACGAAAACAATCCCAAATCCCTCAGTCTCTCCTCATAGGATCTCCCCTCTATACCAGGCAACATCCTGGTAAACCTCCTCTGCACCCTCTCCAAAGCCTCCACATCCTTCCTGTAATGTGGGGACCAGAACTGCACACAAAACTCCAAGTGCGGCCGCACCAGAGTTGTGTACAGTTGCATCATGACGCTGCGACTCCTAAATTCAATCCCCCTACCAATAAACGCCAAGACATCGTATGCCTTCTTAACAACTTTATCTACTTGATTCCCAACTTTCAGGGATCTATGTACACATACACCTAGATCCCTCTGCTCCTCCACACTATTCAAAGTCCTCCCGTTAGCAACTGGGTAACATCAACACCCATTGGAAGGTTTGGAAGGTGCTGCCTAAGGAGCCTTGATGAGTTGCCATGGTGCATCTTGTAGACGGTAAACATGGCTGTCATTGTGAGTCAGCGATGGAGGGAGTGAATCCTGAGTTTTGGTCGGAGATGCTGGGGCAGCGAAAGAGATTGCAAAGAGATTTGTCTTTGATCTTTCTCACAGGACGTGGGTGTCACTGGGGGGTGTCTGTCTCACCCACACCCGGTGAGGGACAGGATGTGGGTGTCATTGCTGGGTGTCTGTCTCACCCACACCCGGTGAGGGACAGGACGTGGGTGTCTGTCTCACCCACACCCGGTGAGGGACAGGACGTGGGTGTCATTGCTGGGTGTCTGTCTCACCCACACCCAGTGAGGGACAGGACGTGGGTGTCACTGGGGGGTGTCTGTCTCACCCACACCCAGTGAGGGACAGGACATGGGTGTCTGTCTCACCCACACCCAGTGAGGGACAGGACGTGGGTGTCTGTCTCACCCACACCCAGTGAGGGACAGGATGTGGGTGTCATTGCTGGGTGTCTGTCTCACCCACACCCAGTGAGGGACAGGAAACAGTTTCCTGCTGTATTCTGAGTGGTCACATCTCTACCAGGAACCAATTGCCAACCAATCTGACTCCAAACATTAACTCCACGGAAGGTGTCTGAGTTTGGGCTCTTTCTGTGTGAATTGTTATTTGCTTTGAGATTGGGAATTGTTGTAAATCTGTCCTCTTGTGGGAATAAGTCTGATTTCAGCAACACTCGAGTTCTGTATTATTAGAGGATAGCAGTGGCTTCAGCGGATGAAGGAAGTGATGGCACGGAGGCACAATGGTGAGCACTGCTGCCTCACAGCTCCAGGTTCGATTCCTGGCTTGGATCACTGACTGTGCAGAGTCTGCACATTCTCCCCATGTCCTCCTGCTGTTCCGGATCCCTCCCACAGTCTGAAAGATGTGTGGGTCAGGTGCATTGACCCGAACAGGTACCGGACTGTGGCAATTCGGGAAATTTCACTTTAAACTTGTCCATTTTGACAGGAAGAATAAAACACAGCAAATGATTGACATGGGAAGTGCTGAGATGCAGAGGGATCTGGTTATCCAGGTCCAATGGATAATGGATATAGAGTGGGATAATGGGCTATCAGAGCAGCATAATGGGATATCAGAGTGGAATAATGGGCTATCAGAGCAGCATAATGGGATATCAGAGTGGGATAATGGGATATCAGAGTGGGATAATGGGATATCAGAGTGGGATAATGGGCTATCAGAGCAGCATAATGGGATATCAGAGTGGGATAATGGGATATCAGAGTGGGATAATGGGATATCAGAGTGGGATAATGGGCTATCAGAGCGGGATAATGGGATATCAGAGTGGGATAATGGGATATCAGAGTGGAATAATGGCTATCAGAGCGGGATAATGGGATATCAGAGTGGGATAATGGGATATCAGAGTGGGATAATGGGCTATCAGAGTGGGATAATGGGATATCAGAGAGGGATAATGGGATATCAGAGCGAGATAATGGGATGTCAGAGCGGGATAATGGGATATCAGAGCGGGATAATGGGATATCAGAGCGGGATAATGGGATATCAGAGTGGGATAATGGGATATCAGAGCAGCATAATGGGATATCAGAGTGGGATAATGGGCTATCAGAGCAGCATAATGGGATATCAGAGTGGGATAATGGGATATCAGAGTGGGATAATGGGATATCAGAGTGGGATAATGGGCTATCAGAGCAGCATAATGGGATATCAGAGTGGGATAATGGGATATCAGAGTGGGATAATGGGATATCAGAGTGGGATAATGGGCTATCAGAGCGGGATAATGGGATATCAGAGTGGGATAATGGGATATCAGAGTGGAATAATGCCTATCAGAGCGGGATAATGGGATATCAGAGTGGGATAATGGGATATCAGAGTGGGATAATGGGCTATCAGAGTGGGATAATGGGATATCAGAGAGGGATAATGGGATATCAGAGCGAGATAATGGGATGTCAGAGCGGGATAATGGGATATCAGAGCGGGATAATGGGATATCAGAGCGGGATAATGGGATATCAGAGTGGGATAATGGGATATCAGAGCGGGATAATGGGATATCAGAGCGGGATAATGGGATATCAGAGTGGGATAATGGGATATCAGAGCGGGATAATGAGCTATCAGAGCGGGATAATGGGATATCAGAGCGGGATAATGGGATATCAGAGCGGGATAATGGGCTATCAGAGTGGGATAATGGGATATCAGAGTGGGATAATGGGATATCAGAGTGGGATAATGGATATAGAGTGGGATAATGGGCAATCAGAGCGGGATAATGGGATATCAGAGTGGGATAATGGGATATCAGAGCGGGATAATGGGATATCAGAGCGGGATGATGGGATATCAGAGTGGGATGATGGGATATCAGAGTGGGATAATGGGCTATCAGAGTGGGATAATGGGATATCAGAGCGGGATAATGGGCTATCAGAGCGGGATAATGGGATATCAGAGCGGGATAATGGGATATCAGAGCGGGATAATGGGATATCAGAGTGGGATAATGGGATATCAGAGTGGGATAATGGGATATCAGAGCGGGATAATGGATACAGAGTGGGATAATGGGATATCAGAGTGGGATAATGGGATATCAGAGTGGAATAATGGATATAGAGTGGGATAATGGGATATCAGAGTGGGATAATGGGATATCAGAGCGGGATAATGGGCTATCAGAGTGGGATAATGGGATATCAGAGTGGGATAATGGGATATCAGAGCGGATAATGGGATATCAGAGCGGGATAATGGGATATCAGAGCGGGATAATGGGATATCAGAGTGGAATAATGGATATAGAGTGGGATAATGGGATATCAGAGTGGGATAATGGGATATCAGAGTGGGATAATGGGATATCAGAGTGGGATAATGGGATATCAGAGCGGATAATGGGATATCAGAGCGGGATAATGGGCTATCAGAGTGGGATAATGGGATATCAGAGCAGATAATGGGATATCAGAGTGGGATAATGGGATATCAGAGTGGGATAATGGGCTATCAGAGCAGCATAATGGGATATCAGAGTGGGATAATGGGATATCAGAGTGGGATAATAGGATATCAGAGTGAGATAATGGGATATCAGAGTGGGATAATGGGATATCAGAGTGAGATATTGGGATATCAGAGTGGGATAATGGGATATCAGAGCGGGATAATGGGCTATCAGAGCAGCATAATGGGATATCAGAGTGGGATAATGGGATATCAGAGTGGGATAATGGGATATCAGAGTGAGATAATGGGATATCAGAGTGGGATAATGGGATATCAGAGCGGGATAATGGGATATCAGAGCGGGATAATGGGATATCAGAGTGGGATAATGGGCTATCAGAGCGGATAATGGGATATCAGTGTGGGATAATGGGATATCAGAGCGGATAATGGGGTATCAGAGTAGGATAATGGGATATCAGAGCGGGATAATGGGATATCAGAGTGGGATAATGGATATAGAGTGGGATAATGGGATATCAGAGTGGGATAATGGGATATCAGAGTGGGATAATAGGATATCAGAGTGAGATAATGGGATATCAGAGTGGGATAATGGGATATCAGAGTGAGATATTGGGATATCAGAGTGGGATAATGGGATATCAGAGCGGGATAATGGGCTATCAGAGCAGCATAATGGGATATCAGAGTGGGATAATGGGATATCAGAGTGGGATAATGGGATATCAGAGTGAGATAATGGGATATCAGAGTGGGATAATGGGATATCAGAGCGGGATAATGGGATATCAGAGCGGGATAATGGGATATCAGAGTGGGATAATGGGCTATCAGAGCGGATAATGGGATATCAGTGTGGGATAATGGGATATCAGAGCGGATAATGGGGTATCAGAGTAGGATAATGGGATATCAGAGCGGGATAATGGGATATCAGAGTGGGATAATGGATATAGAGTGGGATAATGGGATATCAGAGCGGGATAATGGGATATCAGAGCGGGATAATGGGATATCAGAGTGGGATAATGGGATATAGAGTGGGATAATGGGATATCAGAGTGGGTAATGGGATATAGAGTGGGATAATGGGATATCAGAGTGGGATAATGGGATATCAGAGTGGGATAATGGGATATCAGAGCGGGATAATGGGATATCAGAGTGGGATAATGGGATATCAGAGCGAGATAATGGGATATCAGAGTGGGATAATGGGATATCAGAGCGGGATAATGGGATATCAGAGCGGGATAATGGGATATCAGAGTGGGATAATGGGATATAGAGTGGGATAATGGGATATCAGAGTGGGATAATGGATATAGAGTGGGATAATGGGATATAGAGTGGGATAATGGGATATCAGAGCGGGATAATGGGATATCAGAGTGGGATAATGGGATATCAGAGCGGGATAATGGGATATCAGAGTGGGATAATGGGATATCAGAGCGAGATAATGGGATATCAGAGCGGGATAATGGGATATCAGAGTGGGATAATGGGATATCAGAGTGGGATAATGGGATATCACAGCGGGATAATGGGATATCAGAGCGGGATAATGGGCTATCAGAGCGGATAATGGGATATCAGAGTGGGATAATGGGATATCAGAGCGGATAATGGGGTATCAGAGTAGGATAATGGGATATCAGAGCGGGATAATGGTATATCAGAGTGGGATAATGGGATATCAGAGCGGGATAATGGGATATCAGAGTGGGATAATGGATATAGAGTGGGATAATGGGATATAGAGTGGGATAATGGGATATCAGAGTGGGATAATGGATATAGAGTGGGATAATGGGATATAGAGTGGGATAATGGGATATCAGAGTGGTTTGTAGCAGTTGTTCGAGGTGTTGGTGAGATCACATCCCGGAATGTTGTGTACATTAAGAAGGGGTATATTTGGATTCGGGGGAAGTTCAGAGAAGATTCACTGGGCTGATCCCTCAGGAAGACCCTAATGAGGAAAGATTGAGCAGACTGGGCCGATACTGACTGGAATTAGAAGGAATGAGAGTGGAATTTGAAGTTACAGTCAGATGAAGTGAGTTCTTATTGACAGGAGGAGGAGGCTCGATGGCCCAATTGCCAATTCCTCCTCATTCTCATGAATTTACCCCCCTGCTTTTCCCCAGAAGCCTCAGTCTGTGTGAAAGGCTCTCACTGTCCCTCGACTCTGGTTCAATAATGTCCAACATTCTCATCTTGTATCCAACTCTCTATTTTTGGAATATTTCTGTTTCAAAGTTTCAGATGATGTGAGGTCTGGATCAGTGTCTCAGAATGAGAGAGCCATGCCAGGGGATAGTGTTCTCCTGGGGGATCTGTTATCACAGCGGGGAGAGAAAGAGCAGAGACCCTTATCCTGTCTCAGTCGAGCAAACAGCAGAGAGCAGAAAGCTCCGTCCTCCATCATTGAACTCTCTCCAACAGAGGCCACGACCGGGAACACGGACTTTGTCATCGTGCGAGGGACAGAATCGGAGACCGAAAGCAAAAGAGGTAATTTGTGTAACTTAGCCTCAGGTAAACACCCTGTACAATTGCAGCAAAACATCCCTATCCCTACACGCAAATCCTCTCACTATTACAGCCGACGTACCATTTGCTTTCTTCACTGCCCGCTGTGTCTGCACACTTCTGTCCTCCTGTTACTTACACAAGGATATTTTGGCCCTGGAGGGAGTGCAGAGGAGGTTTACTCGGCTGATACCGGAGTTGAGGGGGTTGAGCTATGAGGAGAGGCTGAATAAACTAGGCTTGTACTCGTTAGAGTTTAGAAGAATGAGGGGAGATCTCATTGAGACGTATAAGATGATGAATGGGATGGATAGGATAGAGGTGGAGAGACTCTTCCCACTCAAAAAACACAGTAGGACTAGGGGGCACAGCCTCAAGATAAAGGGGGGGCGTTTTAGAACAGAGTTGAGAAGGAACTTCTTCACTCAAAGGGTGGTGAATCTCTGGAATTCTCTGCCCGTTGAAGTGGTGGAGGCTGCCTCGCTAAATATTTTTAAGAAACGGGTTGATGGGTTTTGATAAGAGAGGGGATTAAGGGTTATGGGGAGAGGGCGGGAAGGTGGAACTGAGCCACGACAGATCAGCCATGATCTTATTGAATGGCGGGGCAGGCTCGAAGGGCTAGATGGCCTACTCCTGCTCCTATTTCTTATGTCCTTATGTAACCTATCATTTTGGTATTTACCGTTGTTGTCAGCATCAATCCAATCCTGATTTAACAAATGCATAGCTCATCAGAACATAAAAACTAGGAGCAGGAGTAGGCCATTCGGCCCCTCGAGCCTGCCCCGCCATTCAATAAGATCATGGCTGATCTTTTCATGGACTCAGCTCCACTTACCCACCCGCTCACCTTAACCCTTAATTCCTTTACTGTTCAAAAATCTATCTATCCTTGTCTTAAAAACATTCAATGAGGGAGCCTCAACTGCTTCACTGGGCAGGGAATTCCACAGATTCACAACCCTTTGTGTGAAGAAGTTCCTCCTCAACTCAGTCCTAAATCTGCTCCCCCTTATTTTGAGGCTATTCCCCCTAGTTCTAGTTTCACCCACCAGTGGAAACAACTTCCCTGCTTCTATCTTATCTATTCCCTTCATAATCTTATATGTTTCTATAAGATCTCCCTTCATTCTCCTGAATTCCAATGAAGCAGAGAGCCTTCGGACACTCGGTACCTTCTCTCCACACTAACTGGAGCACCCAAATTGCTCTATTGAGGAACGGGTTTGTTTTGTGCCGATTCTGGATGGGTGAACGCGGTGGTAAAGGGGGAAGTGACGGTAAAGTTGGGCCTGTGGCCCATTCAGTCGATTTAAATATCTGCGAATGTATTTAAATGGCTGTCACGCTTGTTTTGGGCCTTGGTAAAGGGGGAGTCAGCATAGAGGTGGGCACAGATGGCACTACTCACCTCATGCCTGACATTACCAAATTTTTGCACCTGAAAATGGGCACAATGCAATGTTATAATTCGGCCCCACGCATCGAATTTGCATAAAAACTGCAGTAAGTGACACTGGTTTTTCAGTTTCCGAATGAATCTCCCACACTGTGTGCACTGCAGAGAACCCGAGTGTGAATCAGTCCAGGAACCAGGGGGCAGGGCCTGTTCCCGCTGGAGAAGCCAGCAGCATAGCACTGAGTGCACCACTGCGCGTGCGCTGATCTGCTGAGATCCGCACACGCACAGCGACCCTGCACTGTCGGCCTCCCAATCGCTGGCCACCCCCACAACCCCTACATCTCCGGCCGTGTAACCCCTCAAGAGCCGGATGCTGACCTCCCGAACATGCCTGGCCCAGCCTTGGCCCTCCTCACTGCTGGCACCTCCTGTAGTCCCAATCTCCTAATCCTCTCCCTCACTCCACCCTCTATCAGAAGTCCTGACCCCTCCCCCCCAAGGCTAACACCCCACTACCTGACCCCAATGCCCAGCCCCAACTGCAGGCCTCCCTCCCCCGCCACTCAGCCCAAATGGCAGTGAGACCCCTTACCCCAACTGATCGCCCCCCACCCCCCAGAGACCCCACCCCCATCAGCTCCTGTCCCCGTTAGACTCCACCCCTTTGACACTGTCCAATGTCCAGTGGATGGTGCCAAGTTGCTCCATGGGATTTGGCACTTTACCCCCGGGCAGTGCTGAGGGGCACAGGATTGCACTGCCAAGGTGTCCATGCCCAGGGCACCCGGCCCTGACCCCCCTTCAGTCCAGTGGGGGTTGGGCAGATAGTTTCCAGCAAGTGATCCCTGCTAGAGTGGGGTGGGGGGGTGGGTTGATAGAAATGAGATTGAAATTGAATCCAAATGAACATTTGTGTAAATGTTGCAGCTGGACAGAGCTGACCAGGCTGGAAATCCAGCTGCTGGAAGCTCGATGACCAGTGGGGGGAATCGAGTGTAACTGCCCCTGCGAGAGGCAGCTGGCCAACTGCAAAAGCAACACAGCTGGATAAGAGAATTAACACCACACATTCCGTTCCCTCTTCCAAATCATTAATATACAATGTGAACAGTTGGGGTCCCAGCACAGATCCCTGTGGAACCCCACTAGTCACTGACTGCCAATCAGATAAAGACCCACTTATGCCAACTCTTTGCTTCCTATCTGCCAACGACCTTTCTATCCGTCTCGAGACATTACCTGCAATCCCATCTGCTTTAACTTATTCAGTAGTCTGTTATATGAGAGCTTGTCAAAAGCCTGCTGAAAGTCTCAATAAATCACATCCACTGGTTCCCCTCGATCAACTCCATTAGTTACATCCTCAAAGACAGAGTGAGCCAGAATCTTCTCCCAATCCAGTATGATTTCTCTTCCCTCTTGTATTTGGAAGGTGGCATTGCCAGTGTCTCAAACATCTTCAGTTTTTGGGCCGATCCCCATGCCAGTCAGTACCAGCAGGTTCAACAAAAAGCGTTGCCCACTGCCAGCAGTGCTGAAGATCTGGATTCTCCATTAATGAGACGCCATTGGGCAGATATCGATAGCCGGCTACAACTCCTGCAGCAGCAATTAAACAGGTAAAGAGATTACCCCCAGGGTGATATTACCCCCAGGGTGATATTACCCCCAGTGCGATATTACCCCAGTGCGATATTACCTCCTGTGTGATATTACCCTCAGTGTGATATTACCCCCAGTGCGATATTACCCCCAGTGCGATATTACCCCCAGTGCGATATTACCCCCAGTGCGATATTACCCCCAGTGCGATATTACCCCCAGTGCGATATTACCCCCAGTGCGATAGTACCCCCAATGCGATATTACCCCCAGTGCGATGTTACCCCCAATGCGATATTACCCTCAGTGTGATATTACCCCCCAGTGTGATATAAGAACATAATAAGAACATAAGAACATAAGAAATAGGAGCAGGAGTAGGCCATCTAGCCCTTCGAGCCTGCCCCGCCATTCAATAAGATCATGGCTGATCTGTCGTGGCTCAGTTCCACCTTCCCGCCCTCTCCCCATAACCCTTAATCCCCTCTCTTATCAAAAACCCATCAACCTGCGTCTTAAAAATATTTAGCGAGGCAGCCTCCACCACTTCAACGGGCAGAGAATTCCAGAGATTCACCACCCTTTGAGTGAAGAAGTTCTTCCTCAACTCCATTCTAAACTGCCTCCCCTTTATCTTGAGGGTGTGCCCCCTAGTCCTACTGTCTTTTTTGAGTGGGAAGAGTCTCTCCACCTCTATCCTATCCATCCCATTCATCATCTTATACGTCTCAATGAGATCTCCCCTCATTCTTCTAAACTCCAACGAGTACAAGCCTAGTTTATTCAGCCTCTCCTCATAGCGCAATCCCCTCAACTCCGGTATCAGCCTAGTAAACCTCCTCTGCACTCCCTCCAGGGCCAAGATATCCTTGCGCAGGTGCGGCGCCCAAAACTGCACACAGTACTCCAGCTGCGGCCTCACCAATGCCCTATACAGCTGCAGCAAGACCTCCTACTTTTATATTCAATCCCCCTCGCTATGAAGGCCAGCATCCCATTCGCCTTCCTGACCACCTGCTGCACCTGCAAGCTGGGTTTTTGCGACTCATGCACAAGGACCCCGAGGTCCCTCTGCACCGTCGCCTGCTGCAGTTTTTCGCCCCGTAAGTAATAGTCCTTCCTACCATTCCTCCTACCAAAGTGGACCACCTCACACTTGCCAACATTAAATTCCATTTGCCATTTCCTGGCCCATTCACCCATCCTTCTGCAGACTCTCCACACCCTCCGCGCAATTTGCCGTTCCCCCAATCTTGGTGTCATCAGCAAATTTCGACACCCTGCACTCAGTTCCCTCCTCCAGATCATCTATATAAATGGTAAATAGCTGAGGCCCCAGCACCGACCCCTGGGGCACTCCACTAGTCACCAACCGCCAATCCGAATATTACCCCCAGTGCGATATTACCCCCAGTGCGATATTACCCCCTGTGCAAGATTACCCCCAGTGCGATATTACCCCCACTGCAATATTACCCTCTGTGTGATATTACCCTCAGTGCGATATTACCCTCAGTGCGATATTACCCCCAGTGTGATATTACCCCCAGTGTGATATTACCCCCAGTGCGATATTACCCCCAGTGCGACATTACCCCCTGTGCGATATTACCCCCAGTGCAATATTACCCCCAGTGCAATATTATCCCCAGTGCGATATTACCCCCCCCAGTGCGATATTATCCCCAGTGTGATATTACTCCCTGTGCGATGTTACCCTCAGTGTGATATTACCCTCATTACGATATTACCCCCAGTGTGATATTACCCCCTCTGCGATATTACCCTCAGTGCGATATTACCCCCAGTGCGATATTACCCCCAGTGCAATATTACCCCCAGTGCGATATTACCCCCAGTGCGATATTACCCCCAGTGCGATATTACCCCTAGTGCAATATTACCCCCAGTGCGATATTACCCCCAGTGCGATATTACCCCAGTGTGATATTACACCCAGTGTGATATTACCCCTTGTGTGATATTACCTCCTGTGCGATATTACCCCCAGTGTGATATTACCCCCAGTGTGATATTACCCTCAGTGTGATATTACCCCCAGTGTGATATTACCCTCAGTGCGATATTACCCCCAGTGCGATATTACCCCCAGTGCGATATTACCCCCGGTGCGATATTACTCTCGGTGCGATATTACCCCCAGTGCGATATTACCCCCAGTGCGATATTACCCCCAGTGCGATATTACCCCCAGTGATATTACCCTCAGTGTGATATTACACCCAGTGTGATATTACCCCTTGTGTGATATTACCTCCTGTGCGATATTACCCCCAGTGTGATATTACCCCCAGTGTGATATTACCCTCAGTGTGATATTACCCCCAGTGCGATATTACCCTCAGTGTGATATTACCCTCATTACGATATTACCCCAGTGTGATATTACCCCCTCTGCGATATTACCCTCAGTGCGATATTACCCCCAGTGCGATATTACCCCCAGTGCAATATTACCCCCAGTGCGATATTACCCTCGGTGCGATATTACCCCCAGTGCGATATTACCCCCGTGCGATATTACCCTCAGTGCGATATTACCCTCAGTGCGATATTACCCCCAGTGCGATATTACCCCCAGTGCGATATTACCCCCGTGCGATATTATCCCCAGTGCGATATTACCCCCATGCGATATTACCCCCAGTGTGATATTACCCCCTGGGTGATATTACCCCCAGTGTGATATTACCCTCAGTGTGATATTACCCCCAGTGTGATATTACCCCCAGTGTAATATTACCCCCAGTGCGATATTACATAGAACATAGAACATAGAACATTACAGCGCAGAACAGGCCCTTCGGCCCACGATGTTGCGCCGACCAGTTACAAAACAATGACCCACTAGCCTAAACCAATCCCTTTTCATCCATAAACCTATCCACAGATCTTTTAAACGCCCCCAAACTAGGTGCATTTACAACTGCAGCTGGCAGGGCATTCCAGTCCCTCACCACCCTCTGGGTAAAGAACCTACCCCTGACATCTGTCCTATAACTACCCCCCCTTAATTTAAAATCGTGCCCCCTCGTGTTAGCTTTCTCCATCCTAGGAAAAAGGCTATCACTATCTACCCTGTCTAAACCTCTAATCATCTTATATGTTTCAATGAGATCCCCTCTTAGCCGCCTTCTTTCCAGCGAAAACAACCCCAAATCTCTCAATCTCTCCTCATAGGATCTCCCCTCCATACCAGGCAACATCCTGGTAAACCTCCTCTGCACCCTCTCCAAAGCCTCTACATCCTTCTTGTAATGTGGGGACCAGAACTGCACACAAAACTCCAAGTGCGGCCGCACCAGAGATGTGTACAGTTGCATCATGACGCTACGACTCCTAAATTCAATCCCCCTACCAATAAACGCCAAAACTCCGTATGCCTTCTTAACAACTTTATCTACTTGATTCCCAACTTTCAGGGATCTATGTACACATACACCTAGATCCCTCTGCTCCTCCACACTATTCAAAGTCCTCCCGTTAGCCCTATACTCAACACATCTGTTATTCCTACCGAAATGAATTACCTCACACTTCTCCACATTAAACTCCATTCGCCACCTCTCAGCCCAGCTCTGCAACCTTTCTAAGTCAGCCTGCAAACTATGACACCCTTCCTCACAATCTACCACACCTCCGACTTTGGTGTCATCAGCAAACTTACTAATCCACCCAACTATACCCTCATCCAGATCATTAATAAAAATTACAAACAGCAGTGGCCCCAAAACAGATCCCTGAGGCACACCACTTGTAACCGAACTCCATGACGAATATTTCCCATCAACCACCACTCTCTGTCTCCTATCTGCTAGCCAAGTACCCCCAGTATGATATTACCCACAGTGCGATATTACCCTCAGTGCTGAACTAAAACCTCCTACCCTTCCGGGAACCGTACTCCTCTATTCCCATCCTATTCATGTACTTGTAAAGTTGCCCCTTAAAACTCACTATCGTATCCACTTCCGCTCCCTCCCCTGGCAGTGAGTTCCAGGCACCCACCACCCCCTGTGTAAAAAATCTGCCTCGTACATCTCCTTTAAACCTTGCCCCTCGCACCTTAAACCTGTGCCCCCCCCAGTAATTCACTCTTCCACCCTGAGATAAAGCTTCTGACTATCCACTCTGTCCATGCCCCTCATAATCTTGTAGACTTCTATCAGGTCTCCCCTCAACCTCCGTCGCTCCTGTGAAAACAAACCAAGTTTCTCCAACCTCTCCTCATAGCTAATGCCCTCCAAACCAGGCAACATCCTGGTAAATCTTTTCTGTACCCTCTCCAAAGCCTCCACATCCTTCTGGTAGTGTGGGTGACCAGAATTGAACACTATATTCCAAGTGTGGCCTCACTAAGGTTCTATAAAGCTCCAACATGACTGGCCAATTTTTAAACTCAGTGCCCCGTTCGATAAAGGCCAGCGTGCCATATGCCTTCAAAGCTTTCTATAGGTATGTCAGGAATAAAGGAATGACTAGGATAAGATTAGGGCCAGTCAGAGACAGCAGTGGGAAGTTGTGCGTGGAGCCTGAAGAGATAGGAGAGGCACTAAATGAGTATTTTTCATCAGTATTCACACAGGAAAAAGACAGTGTTGTCGAGGAGAATACTGAGATACAGACTGTTATACTAGACGGGATTGAGGTTGATAGATCTCTGAAAGTTGGCACCCAGGTTGATAAGGTTGTTAAGAAGGCGTACGGTGTGTTAGCTTTTATTGGTAGAGGGATTGAATTTCGGAGCCATGAAGGGATGAGAAGGGATCTGGGAAGTGTGGATTGGCACAGGCTGTTCTCTGGTAAGGATGGAAATGGAAAGAGGGAGGCCTTCAAAGGAGAAATTTTGAGAGTGCAGAGTTTGTATGTTCCTGTCAGGATTAAAGGCAAAGTAAATAGGAATAAGAAACCTTGGTTCTCGAGGGAGATTGTAACACTGATTAAGAGGAAGAGAGAGTTGTATGAAATGTACAGGCAGCAAGGAACAGATCAGATGCTCGAGGAATATAAAAAGAGCAGGAAGCTTCTTAAGAGGGAAATCAGTAGTGTTGAAAGAAGACATGAGGTTATTTTGGCAGACAGAGTGAAGGAAAATCCAAAGAGCTTCGATAGGTATGTTAGGGGCAAAAGGATAGTGAGGGATAAAATTGGTCCTCTTGAAGACCAGAGTGGTAAACTGTGTATGGAACCAAAAGAGATGGGGGAGATACTAAATGGGTTTTTTGCATCCGTATTTACTGAGGAAACTGGCATGGAGTCTTCGGAAATTGGGCAAACAGGTAGGGAGGTCATGGAACCTTTACAGATTAAAGAGGAGGAGGTGCTGGCTGTCTTGAGGCAAATCAGAGTGGATAAATCCCCAGGACCGGACAGGATATTCCCTCGGACCTTGAAGGAGGCGAGTGTTGAACTTGCAGGGGGCCTGGCAGATATATTTAAAATATCAGTATTCACGGGGGAGGTTCCAGATGATTGGAGGGTGGCTCATGTTGTTCCGTTGTTTAAAAAAGGTTCCAGAAGAAATCCGGGAAATTATAGGCTGGTAAGTTTGACGTTGGTGGTGGACAAGTTATGGAAGGTGTGATAAGGGATCGGATCTAGAAATATTTGGATAGACAGGAACTTATTAGGGAGAGTCAACATGGCTTTGTGTGTGGTAGGTCATGTTTAACCAATCTATTAGAGTTTTTCGAGGAGGTCACCAGGAAAGTGGATGAAGGGAAGGCAGTGGATATTGTCTACATGGATTTCAGCAAGGCCTTTGACAAGGTCTCCCATGGGAGGTTAGTTAGGAAGGTTCAGTCGCTAGATATACATGGAGAGGCAGTAAATTGGATTAGACATTGGCTCAATGGAAGAAGTCAGAGAGTGGTAGTGGAGGATTGCTTCTCTGAGTGGAGGCCTGTGACTAGTGGAGTGCCGCAGGGATCAGTATTGGGTCCATTGTTATTTGTCATCTATATCAATGATCTGGATGATAATGTGGTAAATTGAATCAGCAAATTTGCTGATGATACAAAGATTGGAGGTGTAGTGGACAGTGAGGAAGGTTTTCAAAGCTTGCAGAGGGATTTGGACCAACTGGAAAAATGGCAACTAACAGAAAGCAAAGAGTGGGGGTAAATGGGTGTTTTTCTGGTTGGCGAACAGTGAAATTGTTTACGATTTACAGAGATGATTTGGAGTTGGGGACCAAGTGTAGTGTATCAAAATTCCCAGATGACATTAAGATCAGTGGGAGATATATAGACTCAATTTATAAAATAATGGTTGGAACGTGAGTCTTTACAGGTAATAAATCTTAAAGGTACAGACAATGTGAGTGGAGAGAGGGTTAAGCACAGGTTAGAGAGATGTGTATTGTCTCCAGACAGGACAATTAGTGAGATTTTGCAAACCCAGGCAAGTCATGGGTGTTACATAGAACATAGAACATTACAGCACAAACAGGCCCTTCGGCCCTCGAGTTGCGCCGATCACATCAACCCCACCAATCTATAGACCTATCTATAACCCCCAATCCCATTAAACCCCATATACTCATCCAGAAGTCTTTTAAAAGACCCCAGCGAGTTCGCCTCCACCACCGACGACGGCAGCCGATTCCATTCACTCACCACCCTCTGAGTGAAAAACTTACCCCTAACATCACTCCTGTACTTCCCTCCCCGCACCTTAAATCTGTGTCCTCTCGTAGCGACCATTTCAACCCGGGGAAATAGCCTCTGAGAATCCACCCTATCTATTCCTCTCAACATTTTATAAACCTCTATCAGGTCGCCTCTCAACCTTCACCTCTCCAGGGAAAAGAGTCCCAGCTCCCTCAACCTAACTTCATAAGGCATGCCTCCCAGTCCAGGCAACATCCTTGTAAATCTCCTCTGCACCCTTTCAATAGCTTCTACGTCTTTCCTATAGTGAGGCGACCAGAACTGCGCACAGTACTCCAAATGAGGCCTGACAAGGGTCCTGTAAAGTTGCAGCATTACCTCCCGACTCCTAAACTCAATCCCTCGATTAATGAAGGCCAGTACACCATACGCCTTCTTGACCACCTCCTCCACCTGCGAGGCCGATTTAAGAGTCCTGTGGACCCGGACCCCGAGATCCTTCTGCTCTTCAACGCTACTAAGACTCCTGCCCTTGATAGTGTACTCGTTCATCCCGTTGGTTCTGCCGAAATGGACGACTACACATTTATCCGCGTTGAAGTCCATCTGCCACTTCTCCGCCCATTCCTGCATCCTATCTATGTCCTGCTGCAACTTTTGACATCCTTCCAGACCATCCACAACACCACCGACCTTCGTGTCATCAGCGAACTTGCTAACCCATCCCTCCACTTCCTCATCCAGGTCATTTATGAAAATGACAAACAGCAAGGGTCCCAGAACAGATCCCTGGGGCACCCCACTGGTGACTGACCTCCATTCCGAAAAAGACCCATCCACAACCACTCTCTGCCTTCTGCAGGCAAGCCAGTTCTGGATCCACAAGGCCAAAGGCCCTTGGATCCCATGCCCTCTCACCTTCTCAAGAAGTCTTGCATGGGGGACTTTATCAAAAGCCTTTCTGAAGTCCATGTACACTACGTCCACGGCACTTCCTTCGTCAATGTGTTCAGTCACATTATCGAAGAACTCAACTAGGCTTGTAAGGCACGACCTGCCCTTGACAAATCCATGCTGACTATTCCTGATCATGTCAAACCTCTCCAAATGCTCGTAAATCTTGTCCCTCAGAAGTCTCTCCATCAGCTTACCAACCACTGAGGTCAGACTCACCGGGCGGTAATTTCCCGGGCTATCTCTGTTCCCTTTCTTGAAAATAGGGACTACATCCACAATCCTCCAATCTTCCGGAACCTCTCCCGTCTCCATTGACGACGCAAAGATCATCGCCAGGGGCTCTGCAATCACTTCCCTCGCCTCCCACAGTATCCTGGGGTACATCCCATCTGGTCCCGGCGACTTATCTATTTTGATAGAATTCAAAAGTTCTAACACATCCTCCTCCTTAATGTCCATGTACTCAATCTTTTCCATCTGCTGCAAGTCCATAGCAAGATCTCCCAGATCAGCTTCCACTGTGAATACTGATGCAAAGTACTCATTAAGCACCTCCGCCATTTCTTCTGGTTCCACACAGACCTTTCCCCCTTCATCTTTTATAGGTCCTATCCTTTCCCTTCTCACCCTTTTACCTTTCACATATTTATAGAAGGCCTTGGGATTTTCCTTAATCTTACCCGCCAAGGTCTTCTCATGACCCCTTCTGGCTCTCCTAATTTCCCTTTTAACCTCCTTTCTACCGTCCTTATACTCTTCAAGATCCTTAACCTCACCTAGTTCCCTGAACCTTTTGTACACCTTCCTTTTCCTCCTGACTAGGTTCAACACAGCCTCCGTGCACCACAGTTCCCGCGACCTACCAAAACCCCTTTGCCTTATCGGAACATTGTCATGCAGAGCGCCAGACAAACATTCCTTGAATATCCGCCACCTTCCTTCGGTACTTTTCCCTAAGAACGCCTCCTTCCAGTTTATTTGTCCAAGTAACTTCCTGACTTCCTCGTATCTCCCCTTACTCCAGACAAACACCTTCCTAGCCTGCCTGATCCTATCTCGTTCCAATGCAATTGTGAAGGAGATAGAATTATGGTCACCATTCCCAAGATGCTCTCCTACCGAGAGATCCATCACCTGCCCTGGTTCATTCGCCAGTACCAGGTCAAGTACAGCCTCTCCCCTCGTAGGCTTGTCCACATACTGTGTCAGGAAACCTTCCTGAACACACCTAACAAACTCCTCTCCAGCCAAACCCCTTACTCTAGGGATATTCCAGTCGATGTTTGGGAAATTGAAGTCTCCCATCATTACAGATAGGGTGATATAGAACATAGAACATTACAGCGCAGTACAGGCCCTTCGGCCCTCAATGTTGTGCCGACCAGTGGAACCAATCTAATGACCCTCTAACCTAAACTATTCCAATGTTATCCATATGCCTATCCACTGACCATTTGAACGCCCTTAAAGTTGGCGAGTCCACAACTGCTGCAGGCAGGGCATTCCACGACCTTACTGCCCTCTGAATAAAGAACCTACCTCTGACATCCATCCTATAATTACCACCCCTTAATTTAAAGCTATGTCCCCTTGTGTTAGCCATCACCATCCGAGGAAAAAGGCTCTCACTGTCCACCCTATCTAACCCTCTGATCATCTTGTATGCCTCAATTAGGTCACCTCGTAACCTTCTTCTCTCCAATGAAAATAACCTCAAGTCCCTCAGCCTTTCCTCATAAGACCTTCCCTCCATACCAGGCAACATCCTGGTAAACCTCCTCTGCACCCTTTCCAATGCCTCCACATCTTTCTTATAATGCGGTGACCAGAACTGTACGCAATACTCCAAGTGCGGCCGCACCAGAGTTTTGTACAGTTGTAACATGACCATAGAACCATACAAAATTACAGCTCAGAAACAGGCCTTTTGGCCCTTCTTGTCTGTGCTGAACCATTTTTTGCCCAGTCCCACTGACCTGCACTTGGACCATATCCCTCCACATCCCTCTCATCCATGAACCCATCCAAGTTTTTCTTAAATGTTAAAAGTGACCCCACATTTACCACTTTATCCGGCAGCTCATTCCACACTCCCACCACTCTCTGTGTGAACAATCCCCCACTAATATTCCCTTTAAACATTTCCCCCTTCACCCTTAACCCATGACCTCTGATTTTTTTCTCCCCTAGCCTCAGTGGAAAAAGCCTGCTTGCATTCACTCTATCAATACCCATCAAAATCTTATACACCTCTATCAAATCTCCCCTCATTCTTCTACACTCCAGGGAATAAAGTCCTAACCTATTCAATCTCTCTCTCTGTAACTCAGCTTCTCAAGTCCCAGCAACATCCTTGTGAACCTTCTCTGCACTCTTTCAACCTTATTTACATCCTTCCTGTAACTAGGTGACTAAAACTGTACACAATACTCTAAATTCATCCTCACCAATGCCTTATATAACCTCACCATAACACTCCAACTTTTATACTCAATACTCCGATTTATAAAGGCCAATGTTCCAAAAGCACTCTTTACGACCCTATCCACCTGTGACACCACTTTTAGGGAATTCTGCAGGTGGTCAGGAAGGCGAATGGGATGCTGATCTTCATAGCGAGGGGGATTGAATATAAAAGTAGGGAGGTCTTGCTGCAGCTGTATAGGGCATTGGTGAGGCCGCAGCTGGAGTACTGTGTGCAGTTTTGGGCGCCGTACTTACGCAAGGATATTTTGGCCTTGGAGGGAGTGCAGAGGAGGTTTACTCGGCTGATACCGGAGTTGAGGGGGTTGAGTTATGAGGAGAGGCTGAATAAACTAGGCTTGTACTCGTTAGAGTTTAGAAGAATGAGGGGAGATCTCATTGAGACGTAACAGCTCAGTGACTAGCACTGCTGGCTGTACAGATATATGGATTTGGGTCTGTGTCTGTGGGAGTTTGTGCATTCTCCCCGTGCTTGCGTGGGTTTCCTCCGGGCGCTCCGGTTTCCTCCCACACCCCAAAGATGTGCTCTTAGGCTGATTGGTTTTGCCAAATTGACACTATTCTCCCCTGAATCTGGCTAAGTCAGGGGTTCTATTCGTAGACACGCAGGGTAGAATAGGTGTAGGGTGATGCGGCGGCGCGGGCTTGTTGGGCCGAAGGGCCTGTTTCCCGTGCTGGTTTGTTCTTTGTTCTTTGTATAAGACAATGAATGGGATGGATAGGATAGAGGTGGAGAGACTCTTCCCACTCAAAAAAGACAGTAGGACTAGGGGGCACAGCCTCAAGATAAAGGGGAGGCAGTTTAGAACAGAGTTGAGGAGGAACTTCTTCACTCAAAGGGTGGTGAATCTCTGGAATTCTCTGCCCGTTGAAGTGGTGGAGGCTGCCTCGCTAAATATTTTTAAGACGCGGGTTGATGGGTTTTTGAAAAGAGAAGGGATTAAGGGTTATGGGGAGAGGGCAGGAAAGTGGAACTGAGTCACGACAGATCAGCCATGATCTTATTGAATGGCGGGGCAGGCTCGAAGGGCCAGATGGCCCACTCCTGCTCCTATTTCTTATGTTCTTATGTTATGTTATGTAGCAGTCTTTGGTGCAACATCTTGTCAAATGCCTTCTGGAAATCCAGATACACCTCATCCACAGGTTCCCCATTGTCTGCTGCACATGTAATGTTCTCAGAGAATTCCATCAAATTAATCAAACATGACCTGTCCTTCATGAACCCATGCTGTGTTTTACCAATGGGACAATTTATATCCAGATGTTTCACTATTTCTTCCTTGATGAGAGATTCAAGCATTTTCCCTACTACAGAAGTTAAGCTAACCGGCCGATAGTTACCTGCCTTTTATCTACCTCCTTTTTTAAACAGTGACGTCACATTTGCTGTTTTCCAATCTGCGGGAACCATTCCAGAGTCCAGCAAATTTTGGTAAATTACCACTAGTGCATTTGCTGTTTCTCCCGCCATCTTCTTCATTACCCTGGGATGCATTCCATCTGGACCAGGAGACTTGTCTACCTTTAGCCCCATTAACTTGCCCAACACTACCTCTTTGGTGATAATGATAGTTTCTAGGTTCCCACCTGCCATAGCCTTCCTGTCATCAATTCCCTTCCTATAAGTTTCAGTAAGATCTCCCCCCCTCATCCTTCTAAACTCCAACGAGTACAGACCCAGAGTCCTCAACTGTTCCTCATACGACAAGCTCTTCATTCCAGGGATCATTCTTGTGAACCTCCTCTGGACCCTTTCCAAGACCAGCACATCCTTAGATATGGGACCCAAACTGTTCACAATACTCCAAATGGGGTCTGACCAGAGCCTTATACAGCCTCAGAAGTCCATCCCCGCTCTTGTATTAGAACATAGAACATAGAACATTACAGCACAAACAGGCCCTTCGGCCCTCGAGTTGCGCCAATCACATCAACACCCACCAATCTATAGACCTATCTATAACCCCCAATCCCATTAAACCCCATATACTCATCCAGAAGTCTTTTAAAAGACCCCAGCGAGTTCGCCTCCACCACCGATGACGGCAGCCGATTCCATTCACTCACCACCCTCTGAGTGAAAAACTTACCCCTAACATCACCTCTGTACTTCCCTCCCCGCACCTTAAATCTGTGTCCTCTCGTAGCGACCATTTCAACCCGGGGAAATAGCCTCTGAGAGTCCACCCTATCTATTCCTCTCAACATTTTATAAACTTCTATCAGGTCGCCTCTCAACCTTCGCCTCTCTAGGGAAAAGAGTCCTAGCTCACTCAACCTATCTTCATAAGGCATGCCTCCCAGTCCAGGCAACATCCTTGTAAATCTCCTCTGTACCCTCTCAATAGCTTCTACATCTTTCCTATAGTGAGGCGACCAGAACTGCGCACAATACTCTAAATGAGGCCTGACAAGGGTCTTATAAAGTTGCAGCATTACCTCCCGACTCCTAAACTCAATCCCTCGATTAATGAAGGCCAGTACACCATACGCCTTCTTGACCACATCCTCCAGCTGCGAGGCCGATTTAAGAGTCCTGTGGACCCGGACCCCGAGATCCTTCTGCTCTTCAACACTACTCAGACTTCTGCCCTTAATAGTGTACTCGTTCATCCCGTTGGTTCTGCCGAAATGGACGACTACACATTTATCCGCGTTGAAGTCCATCTGCCACTTCTCCGCCCATTCCTGCATCCTATCTATGTCCTGCTGCAACTTTTGACATCCTTCCAGACCATCCACAACACCACCGACCTTCGTGTCATCAGCGAATCTATTCTAACCCTCTCGACATGAAAGCTAACATTGCATTTGCCTTCCTAACTGCCGACTGAACCAACACGTTAAGAGAATCTTGAACAAGTCCCTTTGTGTTTCTGATTTCCTAAACATTTTCCTATTTATAAAACAGTCTCTGCCTCCATTCCTCCTTCCAAAGTAAATAACCTCACACTTTCCCACACTGTATTCCAAAAAAAAGGTAGCATGGATATGTTGGGCCGAAGGGCCTGTTTCCATGCTGTAAACCTCTATGACTCCATCTGCCACTTCTTTGCCCACTCTCCTAATCTGTCCAAGTCCTTCTGCAGCCCCTCTGCTTCCTCGATACTATCTGTCCCTCTACATATCTTTGCATCATCTGCAAACTTAGTCACAGTGCCTTCAGTTCCATTTCCCAAATGGTTACTGTATATTGTGGAGTGTTGTGGTCCCAGCACTGACCCCTGAGGCACACCACTAGTCACTGAGAAAGACCCTTTATCCCCACTCTCTGCTTCTCTGTGTTTCTCATTGTTGAAACTCGGTCATGTTCTCTCTCCCGTTGTTTCAGGCTGGAATCTCGGATGATGACTGATATGAGCTCCATTATGCAGCTGTTACAGAGACAGTTGGTGATGATCCCCCCAGCCTATAGCACAATGTCATCACCGCCTCCAACCAGCCAATCCGACCAGGAAAACTGTGGAGCGATCTCGATGGAAATCCCCATGCTCACCTCTCAGGTGGGAATGTTTGAGAAAGTCAGATTGTTTGTACATGGTGCCTAACACAACCCACGGTGCAAGCATACTCACACCACGGAATATCCAGCAAGATACACACTCTCACACACACACTCTCACACACTCTCACACACACTCTCACACACACTCTCACACACACACTCTCACACACACTCTCACACACACTCTCACACACACTCTCACACACACTCTCACACACACTCTCTCACACACACTCTCACACACACTCTCACACACACTCTCACACACACTCTCACACACACTCTCACACACACTCTCACACATATATACACACATACTCACACACACACTCTCACACACACACTCTCACACACACACTCTCACACACACTCTCACACACACACTCACACACACTCACACACACACTCTCACACACTCTCACACACACTCTCACACACACTCTCACACACACTCTCACACATATATACACACATACTCACACACACACACTCACACACACACTCTCACACACACACTCACACACACTCACACACACTCTCACACACACTCTCACACACACACTCTCACACACACACTCTCACACACACTCACACACACACACTCACACACACTCTCACACACACTCTCACACACACTCTCACACACACTCTCACACACACTCACACACACACTCTCACACACACTCTCACACACACTCTCACACACACTCTCACACACACTCTCACACACACTCACACACACACTCACACACACACTCTCACACACACTCACACACACACTCACACACACACTCTCACACACACTCTCACACACACTCTCACACACACTCTCACACACACTCACACACACACTCTCACACACACTCTCACACACACTCTCACACACACTCTCACACACACTCTCACACACACACTCACACACACTCTCACACACACTCTCACACACACTCTCACACACACTCTCACACACACATATTCACACACACACTCTCACACACACTCTCACACACACTCTCACACACACTCTCACACACACTCTCACACATATATACACACACACTCTCACACACACTCTCACACACACTCTCACACACACTCACACACACACTCACACACACACTCTCACACACACTCTCACACACACTCTCACACACACTCTCACACATACTCACACACACATACTCACACACACACTCTCACACACACTCTCACACACACACTCACACATACTCACACACATACTCACACACACACTCTCACACACATACTCACACACACACTCTCACACACACTCTCACACACACACTCACACATACTCACACACATACTCACACACACACTCTCACACACATACTCACACATACTCACACACATACTCACACACACACTCTCACACACATACTCACACACACACTCACACACACACTCTCACACACATACTCTCACACACACTCTCACACACACTCTCACACACACTCTCACACACACTCTCACACACACTCTCACACACACTCTCACACACTCTCTCACACACACTCTCTCACACACACTCTCACACACACATATATACACACACTTTCACACACACGCACTCTCATATAGAACATAGAACATTACAGCGCAGAACAGGCCCTTCGGCCCACGATGTTGCGCCGACCAGTTACAAAACAATGACCCACTAGCCTAAACCAATCCCTTTTCGTCCATAAACCTATCCACGGATCTCTTAAACGCCCCCAAACTAGGTGCATTTACAACTGCAGCTGGCAGGGCATTCCAGTCCCTCACCACCCTCTGGGTAAAAAACCTACCCCTGACATCCGTCCTATAACTACCCCCCCTTAATTTAAAGCCATGCCCCCTCATGCTAGCTTTCTCCATCCGAGGAAAAAGGCTATCACTATCCACCCTATCTAAATCTCTAATCATCTTATATGTTTCAATGAGGTCCCCTCTTAGCCGCCTTCTTTCCAGCGAAAACAACCCCAAATCCCTCAGTCTCTCCTCATAGGATCTCCCCTCCATACCAGGCAACATCCTGGTAAACCTCCTCTGCACCCTCTCCAAAGCCTCTACATCCTTCCTGTAATGTGGGGACCAGAACTGCACACAAAACTCCAAGTGCGGCCGCACCAGAGTTGTGTACAGTTGCAACATGATGCTGCGACTCCTAAATTCAATCCCCTACCAATAAACGCCAAGACACCGTACGCCTTCTTAACAACCTTATCTACTTGATTCCCAACTTTCAGGGATCTATGTACACATACACCTAGATCCCTCTGCTCCTCCACACTATTCAAAGTCCTCCCGTTAGCAACTGGGTAACATCAACACCCATTGGAAGGTTTGGAAGGTGCTGCCTAAGGAGCCTTGATGAGTTGCCATGGTGCATCTTGTAGACGGTAAACATGGCTGTCATTGTGAGTCAGCGATGGAGGGAGTGAATCCTGAGTTTTGGTCGGAGATGCTGGGGCAGCGAAAGAGATTGCAAAGAGATTTGTCTTTGATCTGGTCACTGCATTAGAACATAGAACACTACAGCACAAACAGGCCCTTCGGCCCACGAGTTGCACCGATCACATCAACCCCACCAATCTACAGACCTATCTATAACCCCCAATCCCATTAAACCCCATATACTCATCCAGAAGTCTTTTAAAAGACCCCAGCGAGTTCGCCTCCACCACTGACGGCAGCCGATTCCACTCACTCACCACCCTCTGAGTGAAGAATTCACCCCTAACATCTCCTCTGTACTTGCTTCCCAGCACCTTAAATCTGTGTCCTCTCGTAGCGACCATTTCAACCCGGGGAAATAGCCTCTGAGAATCCACCCTATCTGTTCCTCTCAACATTTTGTAAACCTCTATCAGGTCGCCTCTCAACCTTCGCCTCTCCAGGGAAAAGAGTCCCAGCTCCCTCAACCTATCTTCATAAGGCATGCCTCCCAGTCCAGGCAACATCCTTGTAAATCTCCTCTGCACCCTTTCAATAGCTTCTACGTCTTTCCTATAGTGAGGCGACCAGAACTGCACATAATACTCCAAGTGGGGCCTGACGAGGGTCTTATAAAGTTGCAGCATTACCTCCCAACTCCTAAACTCAATCATAAGAACATAAGAACATAAGAACATAAGAAATAGGAGC
This sequence comes from Prionace glauca, assembly GCA_037974335.1. NCBI lineage: Eukaryota > Metazoa > Chordata > Chondrichthyes > Carcharhiniformes > Carcharhinidae > Prionace > Prionace glauca. The sequence continues at coordinate 946,301 of CM075727.1, read as the reverse complement.
AGGAGTAGGCCATCTGGCCCTTCGAGCCTGCCCCGCCATTCAATAAGATCATGGCTGATCTGTCGTGACTCAGCTCCACCTTCCCGCCCTCTCCCCATAACCCTTAATCCCCTCTCTTATCAAAAACCCATCAACCCGTTTCTTAAAAATATTTAGCGAGGCAGCCTCCACCACTTCAACGGGCAGAGAATTCCAGAGATTCACCACCCTTTGAGTGAAGAAGTTCCTCCTCAACTCTGTTCTAAACCGCCCCCCCTTTATCTTGAGGCTGTGCCCCCTAGTCCTACTGTCTTTTTTGAGCGGGAACAGTCTCTCCACCTCTATCCTATCCATCCCATTCATCATCTTATACGTCTCAATGAGATCTCCCCTCATTCTTCTAAACTCTAACGAGTACAAGCCTAGTTTATTCAGCCTCTCCTCATAGCTCAATCCCCTCAACTCCGGTATCAGCCGAGTAAACCTCCTCTGCACTCCCTCCAGGGCCAAAACATCCTTGCGCAGGTGCGGCGCCCAAAACTGCACACAGTACTCCAGCTGCGGCCTCACCAATGCCCTATACAGCTGCAGCAAGACCTCCCTACTTTTATATTCAATCCCCCTCGCTATGAAGGCCAGCATCCCATTCGCCTTCCTGACCACCTGCTGCACCTGCAAGCTGGGTTTTTGCGACTCATGCACAAGGACCCCGAGGTCCCTCTGCACCGTCGCCTGCTGCAGTTTTTCGCCCCGTAAGTAATAGTCCTTCCTACCATTCCTCCTACCAAAGTGGACCACCTCACACTTGCCAACATTGAATTCCATTTGCCATTTCCTGGCCCATTCGCCCAGCCTATCTAGATCCTTCTGCAGACTCTCCACACCCTCCGCACAATTTGCCTTTCCCCCAATCTTGGTGTCATCAGCAAATTTCGACACCCTGCACTCGGTTCCCTCCTCCAGATCATCTATATAAATGGTAAATAGCTGAGGCCCCAGCACCGACCCCTGGGGCACCCCACTAGTCACCAACCGCCAATCCGAATAGCATCCATTGACCCCCACTCTCTGCCTCCTATTTGACAACCAATCCTCTATCCACGCTAACACCCTACCCCCAACTCCATGTCCCCTGACCTTCTGCAATAACCTCTTGTGAGGTACCTTGTCAAACGCCTTCTGAAAATCCAGAAAGACCACATCCACCGGCTCTCCTCCATCCACTGCCCTAGACACATCCTCATAGAACTCCAGTAAATTTGTCAGACACGACTTCCCTTTAATGAAACCGTGTTGCGTCCGCCCTATCAAGCAATTCCCCTCAAGATGCCTCGCTATTTCCTCCTTAATGACGGTTTCTAACATTTTACCTACCACAGACGTTAAACTAACCGGCCTATAATTCCCCGCCTTTTGCCTGGCACCCTTCTTAAACAACGGCGTAACATTAGCCGTTTTCCAATCTTCCGGCACTTCCCCGGAATCCAGCGACGTCTGGAAAATAACCACCAAGGCATCCACTATCACCTCCGCCATTTCTTTCAGAACCCTCGGATGCATTCCATCCGGTCCTGGGGACTTGTCCACAATCATCAATCCCTCGATTAATGAAGGCCAGTACACCATACGCCTTCTTGACCACCTCCTCCACCTGCGAGGCCGATTTAAGAGTCCTGTGGACCCGGACCCCAAGATCCTTCTGCTCTTCAACACTACTCAGACTTCTGCCCTTGATATTGTACTCCTTCATCCCACGCAGTTCTGGTCCCCACATTACAGGAAGGATGTGGAGGTTTTGGAGAGGGTGCAGAGGAGGTTTACCAGGATGTTGCCTGGTATGGTGGGGAGGTCCTATGAGGAGAGACTGAGGGATTTGGGGTTGTTTTCGTTGGAAAGAAGGCGGCTAAGAGGGGATCTTATTGAAACATATAAGATGATTAGAGGTTTAGATAGGGTGGACAGTGATAGCCTTTTTCCTAGGATGGAGAAAACTAGCACGAGGGGGCATGGCTTTAAATTAAGGGGGGGTAGTTATAGGACTGATGTCAGGGGTAGGTTCTTTACCCAGAGGGTGGTGAGGGATTGGAATGCCCTGCCTGCTGCAGTTGTAAATGCGCCTAGTTTGGGGGCGTTTAAGAGATCTGTGGATAGGTTTATGGATGAAAAGGGATTGGTTTAGGCTAGTGGGTCATTGTTTTTTAACTGGTCGGCGCAACATCGTAGGCCGAAGGGCCTGTTCTGCACTGTAATGTTCTGTGTTCTATTGGTCCTGCCGAAATGGACGACTACACATTTATCCACGTTGAAGTCCATCTGCCACTTCTCCGCTCATTCCTGCATCCTATCTATGTCCTGCTGCAACTTTTGACATCCTTCCAGACCATCCACAACACCGCCGACCTTCGTGTCATCAGCGAACTTGCTAACCCATCCCTCCACTTCCTCATCCAGGTCATTTATGAAAATGACAAACAGCAAGGGTCCCAGAACAGATCCCTGGGGCACCCCACTGGTGACTGACCTCCATTCCGAAAAAGACCCATCCACAACCACTCTCTGCCTTCTGCAGGCAAGCCAGTTCTGGATCCACAAGGCCAAAGGCCCTTGGATCCCATGCCCTCTCACCTTCTCAAGAAGTCTTGCATGGGGGACCTTATCAAACACCTTGCTGAAGTCCATGTAAACCACATCCACCGCTCTTCCTTCGTCAATGTGTTCAGTCACATTTTCAAAGTATTCACCCAGGCTCGTAAGGCACGACCTGCCCTTGACAAAGCCGTGCTGACTATTTCTGATCATACTAAACTTCTCTAAATGCTCATAAATCTTGTCCCTCAGAAGCCTCTCCATCAGCTTACCAACCACTGAGGTCAGACTCCCCGGTCGGTAATTTCCCGGGCTATCTCTGTTCCCTTTCTTGAAAATAGGAACCACATCCGCAATCCTCCAATCTTCTCACGCACTCTCACACGCATGTACTCCCACATCCATGCACTCTCACATGCAAGCACTTTCACACATGCACATTCTCATGCCCATGCACTCTCTGCGCGTGCACTCCCACATCCATGCACTCTCACATGCGCACACTGTCATGAACACACACACACGTACATGTACATGTCCCTTATAGAAATAAAGGAAGTTTGCAGGGTAACAGAGGAGTCACAGGTGGACAGAGTGGTGAAGAAGGCATTCAGCATGCTTGGTTTCATCGGTCAGAACATTGAATATAGGAGTTGGGACGTCTTGTTGAAGTTGTACAAGACATTGGGAAGGCCACACTTGGAATACTGTGTACAGTTCTGGTCACCCTATTATAGAAAGGATATTATTAAACTAGAAAGAGTGCAGAAAAGATTTACTAGGATGCTACTGGGACTTGATGGATTGAGTTATAAGGAGAGGCTGGATAGACTGGGACTTTTTTCTCAGGAGTGTAGGAGGCTGAGGGGTGATCTTATAGAGGTCTATAAAATAATGAGGGGCACAGATCAGCGAGATAGTCAATATCTTTTCCCAAAGGTAGGGGAGTCTAAAACTAGAGGGTACAGGTTTAAGGGGAGAGATACAAAAGTGTCCAGAGGGGCAATTTTTCTCACCCAGAGGGTGGTGAGTGTCTGGAACAAGCTGCCAGAGGCAGTAGTAGAGGTGGGTACAATTTTGTCTTTTAAAAAGCGTTTAGATCGTTACATAAGTATGATGGGTATAGAGGGATATGGGCCAAATCTGGGCAACTGGGATTAACAGAGATAAAAACTGGGCAGAATGGGCAAGGTGGGCCGAAGGGCCTGATTCCATGCTGAATGTATTAAATTTGCAGCTGATACAGAGTTGGGTGGGAGGGTGAGCTGTGAGGGGGATGTGGAGATGCTTCAGTGTGATTTGGACAGGCTGAGTGTGTGGGTATCTGCACGGCGGATGCAGGATAATGTGGATAAATGTGAGGTTATCCATTTTGGGAGCAATATCAGGAAGGAAGATTATTACTGGAATGGACATGAACTGAGAGAGGTGAGAATGGACATGAACTCAGCGAGACCTTGGAGTCCTCGTACATCAGTCACTGCATGATCAAAATGAATGCTGGAGCCGACTCAAAGAGTCAACTGGCCTCCTCCTGCCTCTAGTTTTTATGTTTTACCGATTACATTAATTCTGCACTCCCTCGTTTTCCATCCTTCCACCAACGGAACAGTTTCTCCCGCTCGAGTCTGTCCAGGCCCCTGGTGATTTTGAAAATCTCTGTCTCTGTCTGGACTCTCAGAGGCTATTTCCCCGGGTTGAAATGGTCGCTACGAGAGGACACAGATTTAAGGTGCGGGGAGGGAAGTACAGAGGTGATGTTAGGGGTAAGTTTTTCACTCAGAGGGTGGTGAGTGAATGGAATCGGCTGCCGTCAGTGGTGGTGGAGGCGAACTCGCTGGGGTCTTTTAAAAGACTTCTGGATGAGTATATGGGGTTTAATGGGATTGGGGGTTATAGATAGGTCTATAGATTGGTGGGGTTGATGTGATCGGTGCAACTCGAGGGCCGAAGGGCCTGTTTGTGCTGTAATGTTCTATGTTTCTATGTTTCATCTCCTCTCAGCCTCTCTGAGGAGAACAGTCCCAACCTCTCCAATCCATCCTCATCATTGAAATTTCTCATCCCTGGAATCATCCTTGTAAATCTCTGCTTCATTCTCCCCAATGTGTTCACATCCGTCCTATAGTGTGGCACCCAGACCTGTACACGTAAAACTGTACACGTAAAACTGTACACGCAAAACTGTACACGTAAAACTGTACACGCAAAACTGTACACGTAAAACTGTACATGTAAAACTGTACACGTAAAACTGTACACGCAAAACTGTACACGCAAAACTGTACACGCAAAACTGTACACGCAAAACTGTACACGTAAAACTATACACGCAAAACTGTACACGTAAAACTATACACGCAAAACTGTACACGCAACTGACACCAAACATAATGTTATCAAAGTTCATTCTAATTTCTTGCTCTGTATTGTGGGGCCCCACATTCACCAGGTAACCCATCCAATCAAATCTTCTTAAATGAAAACATCTCCATTTCTCTCAGTATGTGACGACACAGTGAGCACGTGAAACAATGATCATTGTATCGTTAAGATTAGAGTGATAAGGAGTCATCAAAAGTAAAAATAAAGCCAACTTTCCTGTAATTAGGACACACCTGGCCCAGGTAAATTGGAATCAAAGATTGGCAGCAAGAACTATAAAGAAATCAAGAGTTGTCTTTAAAGAAGAAATATGTAAAAGCCCACCTGATGTGGGTGTCTCTAACTGGGCCAACATTTATTACCCATCCCTAATTACCCTCCAGAAGGTGGTGGTGGGCTGCCTCTTGAACTGCTGCAGTCCATGTCATGTAGGTACACCCACAGTGCTGTTAGGGAGGGAGTCTCAGCATTTTGACCCAGCGACAGTGAAGGAACGGTGATATATTTCCACATCAGGATGGTGAGTGACTTGGAGGGGAATCTCCAGGTGGGGGGTGATCCCAGGTATCTGCTGCCCTTGTCCTTCGAGAGGTGAGTTCCTGTGGCTATTACACACTGCGTGTCGGTGGTGAAGGGAGTGATTGGGGGGTCAATCAAACGGGGCTGTTTTGTCCTGGATGGTGTCGAGCTTCTCGAGTGTTGGAGCTGCTCCCACCCAGCATAGAACCCTACAGTGCAGAAACAGGCCCTTCGGCCCATCGAGTCTGCACCGAACACAATCCCACCCAGAACCTATCCCCATATCCCTACACATTTACCTGCTAATCCCTCTAACCTACACATCCCAGGACACTAAGGGGCAATTTTAGCATAGCCAATGAACCTAACCCGCACATCTTTGGACTGTGGGAGGAAACCGGAGCACCCGGAGAAAACCCACGCAGACACGAGGAGAATGTGCAAACTCCACACAGACAGTGACCCGAGCCGGGAATCGAACCCAGGACCCTGGAGCTGCGAAGCAGCAGTGCTAACCACTGTGCTACCGTGCCGCCCATCCAGACAAATGGGGAGTTTTCCATCACATTCCTGACTTGTTCCTTGTAGATAGTGGATGGGAAATCAGGGAAATCAGGAGATGATTGGATACAGTTGAAGTTGTAAAAACCCGTCTGTTTTTTAGGGAAGGAAATCTGCTGTCCTTACTCGGTATCGCCTACATTTCACTCCAGAGCCCCAGCAATGTGGTTGATTCAAAAATGCCCTCAGGGTGGGTATTAGATGCTGGTCCATCCAGTGACACCCACAAGGCTGGTAATAAAAATCTACCCTGTCTAATTCTGAGTGTGTGATAAGGATTCTCCAGCATCTCTCTATTCTGTCTGTCTCGTTCTCTCACTCACACAATCTTCCCTTTTGTTTTCTATATTTCAGGATTCTGAATATCCACATCCGGAGAGGGTTCCGCTAAAACCCTGTCAGTCTCTCCTGGTTGGCAGGGAGCCGGGGAACGGTGTGAAGGATCATTACTTTGTGTCAGAAGAATCTCTGGGGATCCATCCTCAGAGAGGGGAGTCGGAAACTCTGAGTGGGGAGGCCCCGAGACTGTGCACACTAAACCGTCGCTTCTCTCTACCAGAGCAACTGAGGAGCCCAGAGAGTGCGGACAGACACAGTTCCCCCAAATATTCATCCATTCCTGACAGTTAACATCAGCCCCTCTTCAGACACAACACAGGACAACACCTGGCCTATTGGACAGGTCCAGGAGACAGAACTGACTCGATCTGCTGTTGATGCAGAGGAAGAAAAAACTCCCACACAACCCAGTCCCCCGGAGAACCCCCGGAAAACCCCCGGAGAACCCAGTCCCCCGGAGAACCCCCGGAAAACCCCCGGAAAACCCCCGGAAAACCCCCGGAGAACCCAGTCCCCCGGGGAACCCCCGGAAAACCCCCGGAGAACCCCCGGAAACCCCCGGAGAACCCAGTCCCCCGGAGAACCCAGTCCCCCCGGAGAACCCCCGGAAAACCCAGTCCCCCGGAGAACCCCGTCCCCCGGAGAACCCCCGGAAAACCCAGTCCCCCGGAGAACCCAGTCCCCCGGAGAACCCAGTCCCCCGGAAAACCCAGTCCCCCGGAGAACCCAGTCCCCCGGAAAACCCAGTCCCCCGGAAAACCCAGTCCCCCGGAAAACCCAGTCCCCCGGAGAACCCAGTCCCCCCGGAGAATCCCCGGAGAACCCAGTCCCCCGGAGAACCCAGTCCCCCGGAGAACCCAGTCCCCCCGGAGAACCCCCGGAGAACCCAGTCCCCCGGAGAACCCAGTCCCCCGGAGAACCCCCGGAGAACCCAGTCCCCCGGAGAACCCAGTCCCCCGGAGAACCCAGTCCCCCGGAGAACCCAGTCCCCCGGAGAACCCAGTCCCCCGGAGAACCCAGTCCCCCCGGAGAACCCAGTCCCCCGGAGAACCCTGTCCCCCGGAGAACCCAGTCCCCCGGAGAACCCCGTCCCCCGGAGAACCCAGTCCCCCGGAGAGCCCAGTCCCCCGGAGAACCCAGTCCCCCGGAGAACCCAATCCCCCGGAGAACCCAGTCCCCCGGAGAACCCCCGGAGAACCCAGTCCCCCCGGAGAACCCAGTCCCCCGGAGAACCCAGTCCCCCGGAGAACCCCCGGAGAACCCAGTCCCCCGGAGAACCCAGTCCCCCGGAGAACCCAGTCCCCCGGAGAACCCAGTCCCCCGGAGAACCCTGTCCCCCGGAGAACCCAGTCCCCCGGAGAACCCAGTCCCCCCGGGAGAACCCAGTCCCCCGGAGAACCCAGTCCCCCGGAGAGCCCAGTCCCCCGGAGAACCCAGTCCCCCGGAGAACCCAGTCCCCCGGAGAACCCAGTCCCCCGGAGAACCCCGTCCCCCGGAGAACCCCGTCCCCCGGAGAACCCCGTCCCCCGGAGCACCCCGTCCCCCGGAGAACCCAGTCCCCCGGAGAACCCTGTCCCCCGGAGCACCCAGTCCCCCGGAGAACCCCCGGAGAACCCAGTCCCCCGGAGAACCCAGTCCCCCGGAGAACCCTGTCCCCCGGAGAACCCCCGGAGAACCCAGTCCCCCGGAGAACCCAGTCCCCCGGAGAGCCCAGTCCCCCCGGAGAACCCAATCCCCCCGGAGAACCCAGTCCCCCGGAAAACCCAGTCCCCCGGAGAACCCCCGGAAAACCCAGTCCCCCGGAGAACCCCCGGAGAACCCAGTCCCCCGGAAACCCCCGGAGAACCCTGTCCCCTGGAGAACCCAGTCCCCCGGAGAACCCAGTCCCCCGGAGAACCCCCGGAAAACCCAGTCCCCCGGGGAACCCCCGGAAAACCCAGTCCCCCGGAGAACCCAGTCCCCCGGAAACCCCCGGAGAACCCTGTCCCCTGGAGAACCCAGTCCCCCGGAGAACCCAGTCCCCCGGAGAACCCCCGGAAAACCCAGTCCCCCGGAGAACCCAGTTCCCCGGAAAACCCCCGGAGAACCCTGTCCCCCGGAGAGCCCAGTCCCCCGGAGAACCCAGTCCCCCGGAGAACCCAGTCCCCCGGAGAACCCAGTCCCCCCGGAGAATCCCCGGAGAACCCAGTCCCCCCGGAGAACCCAGTCCCCCGGAGAACCCAGTCCCCCCGGAGAACCCCCGGAGAACCCAGTCCCCCGGAGAACCCAGTCCCCCCGGAGAACCCCCGGAGAACCCAGTCCCCCGGAGAACCCAGTCCCCCGGAGAACCCTGTCCCCCCGGAGAACCCATCCCCCCGGAGAACCCAGTCCCCCGGAGAACCCAGTCCCCCGGAGAACCCAGTCCCCCGGAGAACCCCCGGAGAACCCAGTCCCCCGGAGAACCCAGTCCCCCGGAGAACCCAGTCCCCCGGAGAAACCCCCGGAGAACCCAGTCCCCCCGGAGAACCCAGTCCCCCGGAGAACCCAGTCCCCCGGAGAACCCCCGGAGAACCCAGTCCCCCGGAGAACCCAGTCCCCCGGAGAACCCAGTCCCCCGGAGAACCCAGTCCCCCCGAGAACCCTGTCCCCCGGAGAACCCAGTCCCCCCGGAGAACCCAGTCCCCCGGCGAGAACCCAGTCCCCCGGAGAACCCAGTCCCCCGGAGAGCCCAGTCCCCCGGAGAACCCAGTCCCCCGGAGAGCCAGTCCCCCGGAGAACCCCAGTCCCCCGGAGAACCCAGTCCCCCGGAGAACCCCGTCCCCCGGAGAACCCCGTCCCCCGGAGAACCCCCGTCCCCCTCCGGAGAACCCCCGTCCCCCCGGAGCACCCCGTCCCCCGGAGAACCCCAGTCCCCCGGAGAACCCTGTCCCCCGAGAACCCCGTCCCCCGGAGAACCCAGTCCCCCGGAGAACCCCCGGAGAACCCAGTCCCCCGGAGAACCCAGTCCCCCGGAGAACCCTGTCCCCCGGAGAACCTCCCGGAGAACCCAGTCCCCCGGAGAACCCAGTCCCCCGGAGAGCCCAGTCCCCCGGAGAACCCCCGGAAAAACCAGTCCCCCCGGGGAACCCCCGGAAAACCCAGTCCCCTGGAGAACCCCCCGGAAAACCCAGTCCCCCGGAGAACCCAGTCCCCCGGAGAACCCAGTCCCCCGGAGAAACCCAGTCCCCAGAGAACCCAGTCCCGGCCGGAGAACCCAGTCCCCCAGAGAACCCAGTCCCCCGGAAAACCCAGTCCCCCGGAGAGCCAGTCCCCCAGAGAACCCAGTCCCCCGGAGAACCCAGTCCCCCAGAGAGCCCAGTCCCCCGGAGAACCCAGTCCCCCCGGAGAGCCCCAGTCCCCCGGAGACCCAGTCCCCCGGAGAACCCAGTCCCCCGGAGAACCCAGTCCCCCGGAGAACCCAGTCCCCGAGAACCCCGTCCCCCGGAGAACCCCGTCCCCCGGAGCAACCCGTCCCCCGGAGAACCCAGTCCTCCGGAGAACCCAGTCCCCCGGAGAACCCAGTCCCCCGGAGAACCCAGTCCCCCCGGAGAACCCCGTCCCCCGGAGAAACCCCGTCCCCCGGAGAACCCAGTCCCCCGGAGAACCCTGTCCCCCGGAGCACCCATCCCCCGGAGAACCCCCGGAGAACCCTGTCCCCCGGAGAACCCCCGGAGAACCCCCGGAAACCCAGTCCCCCCGGAGAACCCCCGGAAAACCCAGTCCCCCGGAGAACCCCCGGAAAACCCCGGAAAACCAGTCGTCCGGGGAACCCCCGGAGAACCCAGTCCCCCGGAAAACCCCCGGAGAACCCTGTCCCCCGGAGAACCCAGTCCCCCAGAGAACCCAGTCCCCCCCGGAGAACCCCCGGAAAAACCCAGTCCCCCGGAGAACCCAGTCCCCCGGAGAACCCAGTCCCCCGGAAAACCCAGTCCCCCGGAGAACCCAGTCCCCCCGGAGATCCCCCGGAGAACCCAGTCCCCCGGAGAACCCAGTCCCCCGGAGAACCCAGTCCCCCCGAGAACCCAGTCCCCCCGGAGAACCCAGTCCCCCGGAGAACCCAGTCCCCCGGAGACCCAGTCCCCCGGAGAACCCAGTCCCCCGGAGAGCCCAGTCCCCCGAGAGCCCAGTCCCCCGGAGAACCCAGTCCCCCGGAGAGCCCAGTCCCCCGGAGAACCCAGTCCCCCGGAGAAACCCAGTCCCCCGGAGAACCCCGTCCCCCGGAGAACCCCGTCCCCCGGAGAACCCAGTCCCCCGGAGAACCCAGTCCCCCGGAGAACCCCGTCCCCCGGAGAACCCCGTCCCCCGGAGAACCCAGTCCCCCCCGGAGAACCCCGTCCCCCGGAGAACCCCGTCCCCCGGAGAACCCAGTCCCCCGAGAACCCAGTCCCCCGGAGAACCCAGTCCCCCGGAGAACCCAGTCCCCCGGAGAACCCCCGGAGAACCCAGTCCCCCGGAGAACCCTGTCCCCCGGAGAACCCTGTCCCCCGGAGAACCCAGTCCCCGAGAACCAGTCCCCCGGAGAACCCAGTCCCCCCGGAGAACCCAGTCCCCCCCGGAGAACCCTGTCCCCCGGAGAACCCAGTCCCCCGGAGAACCCCGTCCCCCGGAGAACCCCGTCCCCCGGAGAACCCAGTCCCCCGGAGAACCCAGTCCCCCGGAGAACCCAGTCCCCCGGAGAACCCAGTCCCCCCGGAGAATCCCCGGAGAACCCAGTCCCCCCGGAGAACCCCAGTCACCCCGGAGAACCCCGTCCCCCGGAAAACCCAGTCCCCCGGAGACCCCGTCCCCCGGAGAACCCCGTCCCCCCGGAGAACCCCGTCCCCCGGAGAATCCCCCGGAGAACCCAGTCCCCCCCGGAGAACCAGTCCCCCGGAGAACCCCGGAGAACCCAGTCCCCCGGAGAACCCCGTCCCCCGGAGAACCCCGTCCCCCGGAGAACCCCGTCCCCCGGAGAACCCAGTCCCCCGGAGAGCCCAGTCCCCCGGAGAACCCAGTCCCCCGGAGAACCCAGTCCCCCCGGAGAACCCAGTCCCCCGGAGAACCCCGTCCCCCGGAGAACCCAGTCCCCCGGAGAACCCAGTCCCCCGAGAACCCAATCCCCCGGAGAACCCCCGGAGAACCCAATCCCCCGGAGAACCCAATCCCCCGGAGAACCCAGTCCCCCCGGAGAACCCAGTGCCCCGGAGAACCCTGTCCCCCGAGGAACCCAGTCCCCCGGAGATCCCTGTCCCCCGGAGAACCCAGTCCCCCCGGAGAACCCAGTCCCCCCGGAGAACCCAGTCCCCCGGAGAACCCAGTCCCCCCGGAGAACCCAGTGCCCCGGAGAAACCTGTCCCCCCGGAGAACCCAGTCCCCCGAGATCCCTGTCCCCCGGAGAAGCCAGTCCCCCCGGAGAACCCAGTCCCCCGGAGAACCCAGTCCCCCCGGAGAACCCAGTCCCTCGGAGAACCCAGTCCCCCGGAGAACCCAGTCCCCCGGAGAACCCAGTCCCCCGGAGAACCCAGTCCCCCGGAGAACCCAGTCCCCCGGAGAACCCCCGGAGAACCCAGTCCCCCGGAGAACCCAGTCCCCCGGAGAACCCCCGGAGAACCCAGTCCCCCCGGAGAACCCAGTCCCCCGGAGAACCCAGTCCCCCGGAGAACCCCGTCCCCCGGAGAACCCCCGAGAACCCAGTCCCCTGGAGAGCCCAGTCCCCTGGAGAACCCCCGAAAACCCAGTCCCCCGGAGAACCCAGTCCCCCGGAGAACCCCCGGAGAACCCAGTCCCCCGGAGAACCCAGTCCCCCGGAGAACCCCGGAGGAACCCAGTCCCCTGGAGAACCCAGTCCCCCGGAGAACCCCCGGAGAACCCAGTCCCCCGAGAACCCCCGGAGAACCAGTCCCCCGGAGAACCCCCGGAGAAACCCAGTCCCCTGGAGAAACCCAGTCCCCCGAGAACCCCCGGAGAACCCCATCCCCCGGAGAACCCAGTCCCCCGGAGAACCCAGTCCCCCCGGAGAACCCAGTCCCCCGGAGAACCCTGTCCCCCGGAGAGACCCAGGTCCCCCCGGAGAACCCTGTCCCCCGGAGAACCCAGTCCCCCCGGAGAACCCAATCCCCCGGAGAACCCCGTCCCCCGGAGAACCCCCGGAGAACCCAGTCCCCCCGGAGAACCCAGTCCCCCGGAGAGCCCAGTCCCCCGGAGAACCCAGTCCCCCCGGAGAACCCAGTCCCCCGGAGAACCCAGTCCCCCGGAGAACCCCGTCCCCCCGGAGAACCCAGTCCCCCGGAGAACCCAGTCCCCCGGAGAACCCAGTCCCCCGGAGAACCCAGTCCCCCCGGAGAACCCCGTCCCCCGGAGAACTGATTGGATCATCACATCATGACTTTTACCGTCAGACAGAACTCTGCAGTTTGTGAGCCTGGAGTCCATTCCTGATTGTGGGACAGCCTGAGGGTGAGTGTGTCAGAGTCTCCCTCACACTCACCGAGTGTGTCAGAGTCTCCCTCACACTCAGCGAGTGTGTCAGTCTCCCCTGTGCTGAGGGGGTGGGTTTATGGGGGTGGGCTGATTAGATAGGGAGGGGGTCCTGCTGCCACTCTATATGGAAGGTGGGGGAAGGTTGATCAGTCTGGATGGCAGGAGGAGACAGGCGATATTTCCAAGTGGTTGGCACTCGTGGTTGTCCACAGGCTCCTGGGATAGCTGTGGACTGGGGGTGGGGGTGGAGGGTGGGAGGAGGAGGAGGTGGGGTTGTTTAGTCGAGGCCGGTTGTAGGAGCAGAGAGTTGACTATTCGCTCTCTGGGGACATGTGTAACCAAAGGTGCACATGCGCAATAGATCCCTCTGCTGCAGCAGTGAGGCTCGCTGGTGAATTAAACCCCACAAACTCCATCTAGTGGCTGGAAATAACTATCAGATAAACACCTGGACTCGCTCCAAAAACAGGTCTGATATTCTCCCCCGAGTTCAGCACCGAGACTGATATCATAATCCTGCACCCCCCCCACACCACCTCAGTGTGAGCGAGAATCTGACACACTCGCTGAGTGCGAGGGAGACTCTGACACACTCGCTGAGTGTGAGGGAGACTCTGACACACCGCTGAGTGTGAGGGAGACTCTGACACACTCGCTGAGTGCGAGGGAGACTCTGACACTCTCGCTGAGTGTGAGGGAGACTCTGACACACTCGCTGAATGCAAGGGAGACTCTGACACACTCACTGAGTGTGAGCCAGACTCTGACACACTCGCTGAGTGTGAGGGAGACTCTGACACACTCGCTGAATGCACACAGTGAGCACGTGAAGACTCTGACACACTCGCTGAGTGTGAGGGAGACTCTGACACACTCGCTGAGTGTGAGCGAGACTCTGACACACTCGCTGAGTGCGAGGGAGACTCTGACACACTCGCTGAATGCGAGGGGAGACTCTGACACACTCACTGAGTGTGAGCGAGACTCTGACACACTCACTGAGTGCGAGGGAGACTCTGACACACTCGGTGAGTGTGAGGGAGGCTCTGACACACTCGCTGAGTGCGAGGGAGACTCTGACACACTCGCTGAGTGCGAGGGAGACTCTGACACGCTCACTGAGTGTGAGGGAGACTCTGACACACTCGCTGAGTGTGAGGGAGAATCTGACACACTCGCTGAGTGTGAGGGAGACTCTGACACACTCGCTGAGTGTGAGGGAGACTCTGACACACTCGCTGAGTGTGAGGGAGACTCTGACACACTCGCTGAGTGTGAGGGAGACTCTGACACACTCGCTGAGTGTGAGGGAGACTCTGACACACTCGCTGAGTGTGAGGGAGACTCTAACACACTCGCTGAGTGTGAGGGAGACTCTAACACACTCATTGAATGCGAGGGAGACTCTGACACACTCGCTGAGTGTGAGGGAGACTCTGACACACTCACTGAATGCGAGGGAGACTCTGACACACTCGCTGAGTGTGAGGGAGACTCTGACACACTCGCTGAGTGTGAGGGAGACTCTGACACGCTCGCTGAGTGTGAGGGAGACTCTGACACACTCGCTGAGTGTGAGGGAGACTCTGACACACTCGCTGAGTGTGAGGGAGACTCTGACACACTCGCTGAGTGTGAGGGAGACTCTGACACACTCGCTGAGTGTGAGGGAGACTCTGACACGCTCGCTGAGTGTGAGGGAGACTCTGACACACTCGCTGAGTGTGAGGGAGACTCTGACACGCTCGCTGAGTGCGAGGGAGACTCTGACACGCTCACTGAGTGCGAGGGAGACTCTGACACGCTCGCTGAGTGTGAGGGAGACTCTGACACACTCGCTGAGTGTGAGGGAGACTCTGACACACTTACTGAGTGTGAGGGAGACTCTGACACACTCACTGAGTGTGAGGGAGACTCTGACACACTCGCTGAGTGTGAGGGAGACTCTGACACACTCGCTGAGTGTGAGGGAGACTCTGACACGCTCGCTGAGTGCGAGGGAGACTCTGACACGCTCGCTGAGTGTGAGGGAGACTCTGACACGCTCACTGAGTGTGAGGGAGACTCTGACACGCTCGCTGAGTGTGAGGGAGACTCTGACACGCTCGCTGAGTGTGAGGGAGACTCTGACACACTCGCTGAGTGTGAGGGAGACTCTGACACACTCGCTGAGTGTGAGGGAGACTCTGACACACTTACTGAGTGTGAGGGAGACTCTGACACGCTCGCTGAGTGTGAGGGAGACTCTGACACACTCGCTGAGTGTGAGGGAGACTCTGACACACTCGCTGAGTGTGAGGGAGACTCTGACACACTCGCTGAGTGTGAGGGAGACTCTGACACACTCGCTGAGTGTGAGGGAGACTCTGTCACACTCACTGAGTGTGAGGGAGACTCTGACACACTCGCTGAGTGTGAGGGAGACTCTGACACGCTCACTGAGTGTGAGGGAGACTCTGACACACTCACTGAGTGCGAGGGAGACTCTGACACGCTCACTGAGTGTGAAGGAGACTCTGACACACTCACTGAGTGTGAGGGAGACTCTGACACACTCACTGAGTGTGAGGGAGTGTGAGGGAGGCTCTGACACACTCACTGAGTGAGGGAGACTCTGACACACTCACTGAGTGTGAGGGAGACTCTGACACACTCGCTGAGTGCGAGGGAGACTCTGACACACTCGCTGAGTGTGAGGGAGACTCTGACACACTCGCTGAGTGTGAGGGAGACTCTGACACACTCGCTGAGTGTGAGGGAGACTCTGACACACTCGCTGAGTGTGAGGGAGACTCTGACACACTCACTGAGTGTGAGGGAGACTCTGACACACTCGCTGAGTGTCAGGGAGGCTCTGACACACTCACTGAGCGTGAGGGAGATTCTGACACACTTGCTCAATCCTCGGATGGAAGTGTAAAGTTTGTTTGTTTTGTGTATTTATATCCTGTTTATCAATCCCATTATTCCCAATTCCCAAAACTCCCATCAAAGGTGGTTGTGGTCGGAGATTTGTTGGGTTTGTCCCCGGATTCTGGGTGTTTTTTCCAGAGGGGGGGTGGGGAATCCGGGAATCTTCCGGGAATCTTCCACTCCATCGATAGTAACTGAGAAAAGCCATTGGAGAATCATGTGACTTGTTGTGAACATATGAACATGCAACATGTGAACATGTACCATACGCACACGCAACATGTGTACAGACAATAGAAGCTGGAGGAGGCCATTCAGCCCCTCGAGATTGCTCTGTTATTCATTATTATCATTGCTGATCTGTATATATTTCTAATTCCACCTTCCCCTCCACCCGTAATAACCTTTGACTCTGAAATAGTCACACAGGACACGGGTTATCATCAGTAAACCTCCCCCCTGTCCACCACCCCCATCCCCCTGCCTCCGCCCCCACCCCCTCCCCCTGCCCCCCCATCCTCCCACCACCCCCAGCCACACACTCCCCGCGCCCCCTCCCCCCACCACTCCAGCTCTCCCCTCCACCCCCCCGCTTCTTCCCCCCATCCCCAACCCCAACCCAAGCCCCCCTGCCCCCACCCCTCCAGCTCTCCCCCCCACCTCCCGCCTCCTTCCCCCCATCCCCAACCCCAGCCCCCCTGCCCCCCTGCCCCCACCCCTCCAGCTCTCCCCCCCACCCCTTCCCCCCATCCCCAACCCCAGCCCCCTGCCCCCACCCCCCTGCTCCTTCCCCCCTCTCTACATCTCTGTCCTAATGGGATGATCCATGATTCTAAAGCAGTGCCCCAGCTTCCAGACTCTCCCACAAGGAGTCTCACGTTCACCTTGTGGAGGCTATTCAGAATCTTATGGACTTCATTCCAGGCACCCCTCACTCTTCTAACCCCAGCTCAGTCTGTCCCCATTCCCTCGTAAGACAAGTCACACATTCCAGGGACCAATCCAATAAACCTTCTTCAAAACCGCCTCCAACATATTTAAATAAGGAGACCAAAACAGTACAAAATATTCTGGATATGGTCTCACCAATGTCCTGTTAAATTGAAACATATCAGCGTTACTTTTATCACAGAACCCTGAGGAACATTAACATACAGAGGGATCTGGGCGTACAGGTTCACAGTGACCACACAGATGGCCAAGGTGATTAAGAAGGCGTACGCCATGCTCACCTTCATTGGTCAGGGGATTGAGTCCAGGAGCTGGGAAATCATGGAGCAGTTGTATAAAACCTTGGTTCGGCTGCATTTGGGATTTTGCGTGCAGTTCTGGTCACCCACTACCAGAAGGATGTGGAAGCTTTGGAGAGAGTGCAAAGAAGGTTCACCAGGATGTTACCTGGTCTCGAGGGAGAATTTAGCGTGGCCAATGCACCTAACCAGCATGTCCTTCAGACTGTGGGAGGAAACCAGAGCACCCAGAGGAAACCCATGCAGACATGGGGAGAACATGCAGACTCCACAGAGGGAGTGACCCAAGCAGTGAATTGTCTCTGGGTCCCTGGCTCTGTGAGGCAGCTGTGCTAACCACTGTGCCACCGTGCCCCCCCTTAAGGGAAAGGTATGGGGGGGGGGGGGGTTTTCACACAGAGAGGGGTGGGTGCCTGGAACGCGCTGCCAGAGGAGGTGGTGGAAGCAGGAACATTAGTAACATTTAAGAGGTATCTGGATGGGTTCATGAATAGGGAGGGAATAGAGGGATACAGACTGAGTAAGGAGAGAAGGTTTGATTTAGATTAGTTCGGGTACCATGAGGGTCTCTTCCTGTGCTGTACTTTTCTTTGTCTACACAGTGAGGCACGTG
>CM075727.1:753709-928579 GCA_037974335.1 Prionace glauca | reverse complement strand
TCACGTGCTCACTGTGTGGCCCCTCCCTCCCCCCACCCATCACTCCCTCCCCCAGCCCATCACTCCCTCCCCCAGCCCCTCCCTCCCCCGCCCATCACTCCCTCCCCCAGCCCCTCCCTCCCCCCGCCCATCACTCCCTCCCCCAGCCCCTCCCTCCCCCCACCCATCACTCCCTCCCCCGGCCCCTCCCTCCCCCCGCCCATCACTCCCTCCCCCAGCCCCTCCCTCCCCCGCCCATCACTCCCTCCCCCAGCCCCTCCCTCCCCCACCCATCACTCCCTCCCCCAGCCCCTCCCTCCCCCCACCCATCACTCCCTCCCCCAGCCCCTCCCTCCCCCGCCCATCACTCCCTCCCCCCAGCCCCTCCCTCCCCCACCCATCACTCCCTCCCCCGGCCCCTCCCTCCCCCGCCCATCACTCCCTCCCCCAGCCCCTCCCTCCCCCACCCATCACTCCCTCCCCCGGCCCCTCCCTCCCCCGCCCATCACTCCCTCCCCCAGCCCCTCCCTCCCCGGCCCCTCCCTCCCTCCCACGGCCCCTCCCTCCCTCGGCCCCTCCCCCGGCCCCGCCCATCACTCCCTCCCCCGGCCCCGCCCACCACTCCCTCCGCAGCCCCTCCCTCCCCCCGCCCATCACTCCCTCCCCCGGCCCCGCCCATCACTCCCTCCCCCAGCCCCTCCCTCCCCCCGCCCATCACTCCCTCCCCCGGCCCCGCCCATCACTCCCTCCCCCAGCCCCTCCCCTCCCCCCGCCCATCACTCCCTCCCCCGGCCCCTCCCTCCCCCCACCCATCACTCCCTCCCCCGGCCCCTCCCCTGGCCCCGCCCATCACTCCCTCCCCCGGCCCATCCCTCCCCCCGCCCATCACTCCCTCCCCCAGCCCCTCCCTCCCCCCGCCCATCACTCCCTCCCCCGGCCCCTCCCTCCCCCCACCCCTCCCTCCCTCCCCCGGCCCCTCCCTCCCCCCGCCCATCACTCCCTCCCCGGCCCATCCCTCCCCCGCCCATCACTCCCTCCCCGGACCCTCCCCGGCCCCGCCCATCACTCCCTCCCCCGGCCCCTCCCTCTCCCCGCCCATCACTCCCTCTCCCATCTCCTCTACCCCCGCCCATCACTCCCTCCCCCGGCCCCTCCCTCCCCCCGCCCATCACTCCTTCCCCCGGCCCCTCTACCCCCCGTGGGTGGGGGTGAGAGCCCCCCCTTGAACTGAGGATTCAGTCAGTGGTGACCGTGTTAAGGAGGTTCTATAGGTGTTGTGAATTCAGGGGGAGGAATTGTCGATAGTTTCGTGCGAAATGTAAAATTCTCGGTAGGGGGCGGGGAGGGGGGAGCATCACGTGACCCCTTTAAGATGGCGGGCCTTTATCTGTGATTAGGAAGTTTAAAAACTTCAAGTACATAGAGAACCCAGACTGAAACATTTGTTTCAAAGAACAAGCAGCAGGGTTACCAAGGCAACAGGCTTTTGAATTAAATAATAATAAAGATACCAAATAAAGATACCGTCTAAATAATAAAGATACCAAAGGAGAGAGAAGTTCCAGACAGAAGAATCAACAGAGAAGATCCAAAATATTCTGAATAACACAAAACCTGGTTGTAATATAGAGAGGGGCTAAATTCTATTTTTGTTAATGAGTGGGAACTGTATTTATTGGAACAACATACCACTAGAATCCTGTTAACAGCTTCGGTACCAGGTTAGTGACAGTGTTACCAAGTTCTATACTGGGTTAGTGACAGTGTTAATGAGTCCTGTACCAGGTTAGTTAGGATGTTAACAGGTTCTATACCAAGTTAGTTAAAGTGTTTACAGGTTCTATACCAGGTTAAGTCCAGCAAGGGGCATGCGTGCGGCAGGTTGTGGTGGGCTGCTCTTGGATGTTGCTTCGGGAGTTGCCTACTGCTTCATGTCGTTGGTGTGCTTAAACTGGACCATCTCGAGGGCAACATGACAGCTCAGAGGCTATCTCTGTTGCTGAGCGGACACATGGATTTGGACCTGTGTCCGTGGGAGTTTGCGCGTTCTCCCCATGGTTGCGTGGGTTTCCTCCGGGTGCTCCGGTTTCCTCCCACATCCCAAAAATGTGCTTTTAGGCTGAATGATTGGGTAACAAATTGTCCCTATATTGGACCTCCCTGATCCTCACACATTAGGCGTAGACTAAAATCATGAATAGGTCACTGACCATGGGACAGCGGCGCGGGCTCGTTGGGCCGAAGGGCCTGTTTCCCGTGCTGTGTTGTTCTTTGTTCTTTGTTAGCTAGGGCATTAACAGGTTCTATACCAGGTTAGTAAGGGTATTAATAAGTTCTATACCAGGTTAGTTAAAGTGTTTACAGGTTCTATACCAGATTAAATAAGAGTGTTAACAGATTCTGTACCGGATTAATTAACATGTTAATGGGTTCTATACCAGGTTAATAAGGGTATTAATGGGTTCTGCATCAGGTTTGTTAGCATGTTAATGGGTTCTATACCAGGTTAGTTACAGTGTTAATGAGTTTTATACCAGGTTATTTCAAGTGTTAACAGGTTCTATACCAGGTTAGTTAAAGTGTTAACAAGTTCTATACCAGGCTATTTCGGGTGTTAACAGGTTCTCTACCATGTTAGTTGGGGTGTTAATTGGTTCTATGCTGAGTTAGTTAGGT
Source organism: Prionace glauca (assembly GCA_037974335.1). Classification (NCBI taxonomy): domain Eukaryota; kingdom Metazoa; phylum Chordata; class Chondrichthyes; order Carcharhiniformes; family Carcharhinidae; genus Prionace; species Prionace glauca. The sequence continues at coordinate 925,924 of CM075727.1, read as the reverse complement.
TGTTAATTGGTTCTATACCAGGTTATTTAGGGTGTTAATGGGATCTATACCAGGTTATTTAGGGTGTTAGCAGGTTCTCTACTAGGTTAGTTGGGGTGTTAATGGGTTCTATACTGGGTTAGTTAGGGTGTTAATGGGTTCTATACCTGGTTAGTTAGGGTTCTACACCAGGTTACTTGGGTTATATACCAGGTTAGCTAGTGTTCTATATCAGGTTAGTTAGGATTCTATTCAATGTTAGTCAGGGCTCTATACTGGGGTTACTTAGGGTTCTGTCCTAGGTTAGTTATAATGTTAACAGGTTCTATACCATGTTAGTTACAGTGTTAATGAGTAACAAATTGTCCCTAAATTATTCTCCCCTCAATCTGGTTTCCAATGGGGGAACCATAAGCATGGACACGGGGAGGAGGAGGAAAAACACATTGTTAAGATGGCAGCGCGGGCTCGTTGGGCCGAAGGGCCTGTTTCCCGTGCTGTGTTGTTCTTTGTTCTTTGTAGTTAGGGTTCTATACCAGGTTAGTTAGGTTTCTATACTTAGTTAATTTGGTTGTATTCCAGGTTGGTTGGGCTTCTATACCGGCTTAGTTAGGGTTTTATACCGGGCTAGTTTGGGTTCTATACCAGGTTAGCTAAGGTTCTATACTGGGTCAGTTAGGATTCTATGCCAGGTTGTCAGGGTTCTCTACCAGGTTAGTTAGGGTTCAATACTGGGCTAGTTAAGTTCTACACTGTTTAGTTATGGTTCTATACCAGGTTAGTTAGGTTTCTATACCAGGTTAGTTAGGGTTCTATATTGGGTTAATTAGGTTTCTACACCAGTTTAGTTAGTGTTCTATACCAGTTTAGTTAGGTTTCTATACCGGGTTAGTTAGGTTTCTATACTAGGCTAGTTAGGGTTCTACACCAGTTCAGTTAGGGCTCTATGCTGGCTTAGTTAGAGTTCTACACTGGTTTAGTTAGGGTTCTATATTGGGTTAGTTAGGTTTCTATACCGGGTTAGTTAGGGTTCTATATTGGATTAGTTAGGGCTCTATATTGGGTTAGTTAGGTTTCTATACCGGGTTAGTTAGGGTTCTATATTGGATTAGTTAGGGTTCTATATTGGGTTAGTTAGGTTTCTATACCGGGTTAGTTAGGTTTCTATACCGGGTTAGTTAGGGTTCTATATTGGATTAGTTAGGGTTCTATATTGGGTTAGTTAGGTTTCTATACCGGGTTAGTTAGGGTTCTATATTGGATTAGTTAGGGTTCTATATTGGGTTAGTTAGGTTTCTATACCGGGTTAGTTAGGGTTCTACACTGGTTTAGTTAGGTTTCTATACTGGGTTAGTTAGGTTTCTATACCGGGTTAGTTAGGGTTCTATACCGGGTTAGTTAGGGTTCTATATTGGGTTAGTTAGGGTTCTACAAAATACAAAGAACAACACAGCATGGGAAACAGGCCCTTCGGCCCAATGAGCCCGCACTGCCATCTTAACAATATGTTTTTCCTCCTCCTCCCTTGACCCGTGTCTATGCTTATGGTTCCCCCATTGGAAACAAGATTGAGGGGAGAATAATTTAGGGACAATTTGTTACACCAATCAGCCTAAAAGCACATCTTTGGGGTGTGGGAGGAAACCGGAGCGCCCGGAGGAAACCCACGCAAGCACGGGGAGAATGCACAAACTCCCACAGACACCGGACCAAATCCATGTGCCTGCACAGCCAGCAGTGCTAGTCACTGAGCTGTTGCGGCGCCCGTCTACCGGTCCAGGATCAAGCACACACACCGACATGAAGTCCTAGGCCACTCCTGGAACTTCCAAGAGCAGCCCAGGCACGACCCGCCGTGTGAATGCCCCTCGTTTGACACGAGGTGAACTGACACACCTGCGGATTCTATACCAGGGTTAGTTAGCATTCTGTAACGGGTTAGTAAGGGTTCTATACCAGGTTAGTTAAAGTTCTATACCAGGTTAGTTGGGTTCTGTACCTGGTTAGTTATTGTTCCATACCGAGTTAGTTAGGATTCTATACCAAGTTAGTTAGGATTCTATACTGTGTTAGGATTCTATTACAGGTTAGTTAGGGATTTACACCGGGTTAGTTAGGGTTCTGTATCATGTTAGTCAAGTTTCTATACCGGGTTAGCTAGGGTTCTATCCTGGGTAAGTTAGGGTTCTATACTGGGTTAGTTAGGGTTCGATGCCAGGTTAGTTTGGATTCTATACTGGGTTAGTTAGGGTTCGATGCCAGGTTAGCTAGGGTTCTATACCGGGTAAGTTAGGGTTCTATACCAGGTTAGTTAGGGTTCGATGCCAGGTTAGTTTGGATTCTATACTGGGTTAGCTAGGGTTCTATACCGGGTTAGTTAGGGTTTTACACCGGGTTAGTTAAGGTTCTATATTGGAGGGTGTGTTTTGGGTTCTGTTGAGTGTTCTCTGGGTTAATCGGCCAAGTAGCTGCCGTTATAGGTGAAGGGGTTTGTGGTCAGACACTGGTCAACACTGGGCACTGTCCACCTCTGGATCTTAACTCTGGAAACGGATCGACCTTCCGGCCTGACAATGATGGTGCTCCGGGAAGCCATGGAGGGATCCTCCTGGAAGAAGTTGAATGGACGGAGGAGAAATCCGACTGCATTTCCTGGTGTGCTGGTGTTAGGGATGTCCTCAGAATGAGGAATGTGTAGAAAACCGACTGTAACCCAGGCAACCAGATCCTGCAATAAACAGAATCATTCTTACCATCAGTTATTAACTGATAAAAGGGCAAAGAAAATTACAGCACAGGAACAGGCCCTTCGGCCCCTCCAATCCTGCACTGACCGTGCTGCCCCCGACGGAACTAAAACCCCCTCCCCTTCCGGGGAGCATATCCCTCTATTCCCATCCTATTCATGGATTTGTCCAGACTCCCCTTAAAACTCACTACCGTATCCGCTTCCACTCCCTTCCCCGGCAGCGAGTCCCAGGCACCCACCCCCCTCTGTGTAAAAAATCTCCCTCGTACATCTCCTTTAAACCTTGTCCCTCGCACCTTAAACCTGTCCCCCCCAGTAATTGACTCTTCCACCCTGGGAAAAAGCTTCTGACTATCCAGTCTGTCCGTGCCCCTCATAATCTTATAGACTTCTATCAGGTCTCCCCTCAATCTCCATCGTTCCAGTGAGAACAAACCAAGTTTCTCCAACCTCTCCTCATAGCGAATGCCCTCCATACCAGGGGCAACATCCTGGTAAATCTTTTCTGTACCCTCTCCAAAGATCCTGAATTATCAAATTCAAAGGGAACCTCCCATCCTGACTCTGTCTAATTCTGGCTTCTCTTACCAGGATTAAACCAGCCAGTTCTGACCCTCCACAGGTACAACCCCCAAGGGGGCCATAGGGTGTACCCTGCCCAGCCTGTAACAGTGCCTGTCTCTCGGTCTGTCCTACCCGGCTGCTGATGTTCTCATTGTTTCGGATGAAGTTCTCGAAGCGAACAGTTGGATTCCAGGGATCGTTCTGATGGTAGAGACTGCTGCTGCGTTCTTCATGGTCTCGGAATCGAGTCACTGCCAATTGGTACCTGCAGAGAAACCACAGTCACCGCGTGTCCCAGAATTCCTCCAATGTAACAAGCTCCCATTCCTGACAGTGAGCTAACCTGACCAATTACAGCTGACGCAGACATTTACCAAGCAGCTCATTGGCTGGAGCCAGGACCCATGACCTCATCTGGGTAGAGGCCCCGCCTCACAGGGCTGCCAGCCAATCAGATAGGCTGGCTGACCTCTTGTCCACAAGCTGCAGTGGCCAGGACTCGGAGTGTCCATTTCCCCTTTCCCCCCTCCCCGACTCCCCTCCATTCCTCCTCCTCCCCCACTCCTCCCCCACTCCTCCCCCACTCCTCCCCCACTCCTCCCCCTCCCCCTCCCCTCTACCCCCACGCCCATCCCCTCTCCCCACTCTTCCTAGCTCCCTGTATTGTAGAACCTCATCCCCTTTTTTGATCTATGTTGTTTGTATCGATGTGTACTGTAGGGGATCTCATTGAAACATATAAGATGATTAGAGGTTTAGACAGGGTAGATAGTGATAGCCTTTTTCCTAGGATGGAGAAATCTAGCACGAGGGGGCACGGCTTTAAATTAAGGGGGGGTAGTTATAGGACGGATGTCAGGGGTAGGTTCTTTACCCAGAGGGTGGTGAGGGACTGGAATGCCCTGCCAGCTGCAGTTGTAAATGCACCTAGTTTGGGGGTGTTTAAGAGATCTGTGGATAGGTTTATGGATGAAAAGGGATTGGTTTAGGCTAGTGGGTCATTGTTTTTGTAACTGGTCGGCGCAACATCGTGGGCCGAAGGGCCTGTTCTGCGCTGTAATGTTCTATGTTCTATGTAACCACTGGGTGTTTGCCCTTCCCCACCCGAACGTTCTGTACTCACTCTGAGACATCCTTGACTCTTGCACCAGCGAGATAAAGTACCATCCTGGAGTCTCATTTTTGGCTACAGGAACCCCTGTCTATTCCCCTTACAATTGAATCCCCTATAACTATTGCACTGACACACTTTTTACCCTCCCCTCTGCAGCAGAACAAACTGTGATGGAACGAGTTTGGCTGCTGCTGCTTTGCCCAGAGAGGTCATTCCCCTCAGCAGTATCCAAACGTTCTATCTGTTCTGCGGGAGAATGGTCACAGGAGATTCCTGCTCTATCTGCCTATCTCTCTTCCTCTGCCTGGTGATCACCCATTCCCCTCCTGCCTGTGGGATCTGAGCCTGTGGTGTGACCTCTCTCTGTCCATGCTATTGGCTGTTGGTTGGTTAATGGGGATTGGCTGTTGGTTGGTTAATGGGGATTGGCTGTTGGTTGGTTAATGGGGATTGGCTGTTGGTTGGTTAATGGGGATTGGCTGTTGGTTGGTTAATGGGGATTGGCTGTTGGTTGGTTAATGGGGATTGGCTGTTGGTTGGGAGCTGTTGGGGGATTGGCTGTTGGTTGGGAGCTGATTGGACAGTAATCTGACCTGCCCCAGGTGATAGCTTTTTCCTCCTTCCAATCGTGAGGCAGCAGCCGGTCAGCGTGGGAGTTGATCTGGATACGATAGGCACGGTGGTTTTGCCACTTGTTCTGTTGTTTGGGATTATAAAAGATCAAATATCTGGGCAGGGTCTTCCTGAAGGGAAAGGCAGCGGATCGTTCAGTGTCTCTGTGCACCCTCTCCAGCCTCGACTGCACGATATAATCTCCGGGGAGCCAGGGGTTACTGATGTTCTCAAATTTCAATCCAAGTGTTTCGAAACTATTCTCCGTTCCTGGAAAAAAAATGACATCATTCCACAGAAAAATATTTAACAATTCACTGCTCCCTGTTTACCCTGGTTAAAGTCAGACTCCTTACTGTGTGAACTCCAGCTTAACATCTCCACATCATATTAACCAATTAACCCAACAGCGAACTGACACAAGCTTAAAAACAGCAGCACCAACAGATATGGAATAAAGAACTTTCAAATTATAAACTATCCCACAGAAATTTTAATATAACTTGTAATTGCTTTAATGGGATTGAGAGTTATAGATAGGCCTGGTAGGTAGGGATATCATCGGCGCAACTTGTGGGCCGAAGGGCCTGTTTGTGCTGTAGTGTTCTATGTTCTATATCTGGTTAACACTCACAAATGTCACATTGTCCTTGAGTTACTCAGTAACTTCCAACACATTTCTTTTATTCATTCTGAATGTGGGTGTCTCTCGCTGGGACAGCATTTGTTGTCCATCCCTCGTTACATAGAACATAGAACCCTACAGTGCAGAAAGAGGCCCTTCGGCCCATCGAGTCTGCACCAAACACAATCCCACCCAGGCCCATCCCCCATACTCCGACACATTTACCCACTAATCCCTCTAACCTACACATCCCAGGATACTGAGGGGCAGGAGTGTAGTGAATAAGGTAGATGAGCTTAGGGCGTGGATAGCTGCTTGGGAATGTGATGTGGTGGCCATTACGGAGACTTGGATGTCTCAGGGACAGGACTGGGTACTTCAGGTGCCAGGTTTCAGATGTTTCAGGAAGGACAGGGAGGCTGGCAGAAGAGGTGGTGGAGTGGCACTGTTAATCAGGGACAGTGTCATGGCTGCAGAGAAAGAGGATGCCGTGGAGGGACTTTCTACAGAGTCTCTGTGGGTGGAAGTTACGAACAGCAAAGGGTCGAAAACTTTGCTGGGTGTATTCTATAGGCCGCCCAATAGTGACAGGGAAGTTGAAGTGCAGATAGGGAACCAGATTCTGGAGAAATGTATTAAAAACAGAGTTGTCATGATGGGAGACTTCAATTTCCCAAACATCGACTGGAATATCCCTAGAGTAAGGGGTTTGGCTGGAGAGGAGTTTGTTAGGTGTGTTCAGGAAGGTTTCCTGACACAGTATGTGGACAAGCCTACGAGGGGAGAGGCTGTACTTGACCTGGTACTGGCGAATGAACCAGGGCAGGTGATGGATCTCTCGGTAGGAGAGCATCTTGGGAATGGTGACCATAATTCTATCTCCACTCCTGGAGGGAGTGCAGAGGAGGTTTACTCGGCTGATACCGGAGTTGAGGGGATTGAGCTATGAGGAGAGGCTGAATAAACTAGGCTTGTACTCGTTAGAGTTTAGAAGAATGAGGGGAGATCTCATTGAGATGACACCAAGATTGGGGGAAAGGCAAATTGTGCGGAGGGTGTGGAGAGTCTGCAGAAGGATCTAGATAGGCTGGGCGAATGGGCCAGGAAATGGCAAATGGAATTTAATGTTGGCAAGTGTGAGGTGGTCCACTTTGGTAGGAGGAATGGTAGGAAGGACTATTACTTACGGGGCGAAAAACTGCAGCAGGCGACGGTGCAGAGGGACCTCGGGGTCCTTGTGCATGAGTCGCAAAAACCCAGCTTGCAGGTGCAGCAGGTGGTCAGGAAGGCGAATGGGATGCTGGCCTTCATAGCGAAGGGGATTGAATATAAAAGTAGGGAGGTCTTGCTGCAGCTGTATAGGGCATTGGTGAGGCCGCAGCTGGAGTACTGTGTGCAGTTTTGGGCGCCGCACCTGCGCAAGGATGTTTTGGCCCTGGAGGGAGTGCAGAGGAGGTTTACTCGGCTGATACCGGAGTTGAGGGGATTGAGCTATGAGGAGAGGCTGAATAAACTAGGCTTGTACTCGTTAGAGTTTAGAAGAATGAGGGGAGATCTCATTGAGACGTATAAGATGATGAATGGGATGGATAGGATAGAGGTGGAGAGACTGTTCCCGCTCAAAAAAGACAGTAGGACTAGGGGGCACAGCCTCAAGATGAAGGGGGGGCGGTTTAGAACAGAGTTGAGGAGGAACTTCTTCACTCAAAGGGTGGTGAATCTCTGGAATTCTCTGCCCGTTGAAGTGGTGGAGGCTGCCTCGCTAAATATTTTTAAGAAACGGGTTGATGGGTTTTTGATAAGAGAAGGGATTAAGGGTTATGGGGAGAGGGCGGGAAGGTGGAGCTGAGTCACGACAGATCAGCCATGATCTTATTGAATGGCGGGGCAGGCTCGAAGGGCCAGATGGCCTACTCCTGCTCCTATTTCTTATGTTCTTATGTTCTTATGAGACGTATAAGATGATGAATGGGATGGATAGGATAGAGGTGGAGAGACTCTTCCCGCTCAAAAAAGACAGTAGGACAAGGGGGCACAGCCTCAAGATAAAGGGGGGGCGGTTTAGAACAGAGTTGAGGAGGAACTTCTTCACTCAAAGGGTGGTGAATCTCTGGAATTCTCTGCCCGTTGAAGTGGTGGAGGCTGCCTCGCTAAATATATTTAAGAAACGGGTTGATGGGTTTTTGATAAGAGAAGGGATTAAGGGTTATGGGGAGAGGGCGGGAAGGTGGAGCTGAGTCACGACAGATCAGCCATGATCTTATTGAATGGCGGGGCAGGCTCGAAGGGCCAGATGGCCTACTCCTGCTCCTATTTCTTATGTTCTTATGTTCTTATGTTCTTATGTCCTTCACAATTGCATTGGAATGAGATAGGATCAGGCAGGCTAGGAAGGTGTTTGTCTGGAGTAAGGGGAGATACGAAGAAGTCAGGAAGTTACTTGGACAAATAAACTGGAAGGAGGCGTTCTTAGGGAAAAGTACCGAAGGAAGGTGGCGGATATTCAAGGAATGTTTGTCTGGAGCTCTGCATGACAATGTTCCGATAAGGCAAGGGGGTTTTGGTAGGTCGCGGGAACCGTGGTGCACGAAGGCTGTGTTGAACCTAGTCAGGAGGAAAGGGAAGGTGTACAAAAGGTTCAGAGAACTAGGTGAGGTTAAGGATCTTGAGGAATATAAGGCTGTAGAAAGGAGGTTAAAAGGGAAATTAGGAGAGCCAGAAGGGGTCATGAGAAGACCTTGGCGGGTAAGATTAAGGAAAATCCCAAGGCCTTCTATAAGTATGTGAAAGGTAAAAGGTTGAGAAGGGAAAGGATAGGACCTCTAAAAGGTGAAGGGGGAAAGGTCTGTGTGGAACCAGAAGAAATGGCGGAGGTGCTCAATGAGTACCTCAGTATTCACAGTGGAAGCTGATTTGGGAGATCTTGCTACGGATTTGCAGCAGGTGGAAAAGATTGAGTACGTGGACATTAAAGAGGAGGATGTGTTAGAACTTTTGAATTCTATCAAAATAGATAAGTTGCCGGGACCAGATGGGATATACCCCAGGATACTGTGGGAGGTGAGGGAAGTGATTGCAGAGCCCCTGGCGATGATCTTTGCGTCGTCAATGGAGACGGGAGAGGTTCCGGAAGATTGGAGGATCGCGGATGTAGTCCCTATTTTCAAGAAAGGGAACAGAGATAGCCTGGGAAATTACCGCCCGGTGAGTCTGACCTCAGTGGTTGGTAAGCTGATGGAGAGGCTTCTGAGGGACAAGATTTACGAGCATTTGGAGAGGTTTGACATGATCAGGAATAGTCAGCGTGGATTTATCAAGGGCAGGTCGTGCCTTACGAGCCTAGTTGAGTTCTTCGATAATGTGACTGAACACATTGACGAAGGAAGTGCCGTGGACGTAGTGTACATGGACTTCAGCAAGGCGTTTGATAAGGTCCCCCATGCAAGACTTCTTGAGAAGGTGAGAGGGCATGGGATCCAAGGGCCTTTGGCCTTGTGGATCCAGAACTGGCTTGCCTGCAGAAGGCAGAGAGTGGTTGTGGATGGGTCTTTTTCGGAATGGAGGTCAGTCACCAGTGGGGTGCCCCAGGGATCTGTTCTGGGACCCTTGCTGTTTGTCATTTTCATAAATGACCTGGATGAGGAAGTGGAGGGATGGGTAAGTAAGTTCGCTGATGACACTAAGGTCGGTGGTGTTGTGGATGGTCTGGAAGGATGTCAAAAGTTGCAGCAGGACATAGATAGGATGCAGGAATGGGCGGAGAAGTGGCAGATGGAATTCAACGCGGATAAATGTGTAGTCGTCCATTTTGGCAGAACCAACGAGATGAACGAGTACACTATCAAGAGCAGGAGTCTTAGTAGCATCGAAGAGCAGAAGGATCTCGGGGTCCGGGTCCACAGGACTCTTAAATCGGCCTCGCAGGTGGAGGATGTGGTCAAGAAGGCGTATGGTGTACTGGCCTTCATTAATCGAGGGATTGAGTTTAGGAGTCGGGAGGTAATGCTGCAACTTTACAGGACCCTTGTCAGGCCTCATTTGGAGTACTGTGCGCAGTTCTGGTCGCCTCACTATAGGAAGGATGTGGAAGCTATTGAGAGGGTGCAGAGGAGATTTACAAGGATGTTGCCTGGACTGGGAGGCATGCCTTATGAAGTTAGGTTGAGGGAGCTGGGACTCTTTTCCCTGGAGAGGCGAAGGTTGAGAGGCGACCTGATAGAAGTTTATAAAATGTTGAGAGTAATAGATAGGGTGGACTCTCAGAGGCTATTTCCCCGGGTTGAAATGGTCACTACGAGAGGACACAGATTTAAGGTGCGGGGAGGGAAGTACAGAAGTGATGTTAGGGGTAAGTTTTTCACTCAGAGGGTGGTGAGTGAGTGGAATCGGCTGCCGTCATCGGTGGTGGAGGCGAACTCGCTGGGGTCTTTTACAAGACTTCTGGATGAGTATATGGGGTTTTATGGGATTGGGGGTTATAGATAGGTGTTGATGTGATCGGCGCAACTCGTGGGCCGAAGGGCCTGTTTGTGCTGTAATGTTTTATGTTCTATGTTCTAATTTTAGCATGGCCAATCAACCTAACCCACATATCTTTGGACAGTGGGAGGAAACTGGAGCACCCAGAGGAAACCCATGCAGACACGAGGAGAATGTGCAAACTCCACACAGACAGTGACACAAGCCAGGAATCGAACCCAGGTCCCTGGAACTGTGAAGCAGCAGTGCTAACCACTGTGCTACTGCTCACCCTGGAGAACAGTAAGACGTCTCACAACACCAGCTTAAAGTTCAACAGGTTTATTTGGAATTAAGAAAATTTGTGCTACCAATTAAACCTGTTGGACATGAACCTGGTATTGTGAGATTTCTTACTGTGTTTATCCCAGTCCAACACCGGCACCCCCTTGAGAAAGCAGTGATAAGCTGTGTTCTCGAACTGCTGTAGTCCATGTGAAGTAGGTAGACCCACAGTGCTGTTAGGATGGGAGAGAATTTTAGCCCAGCACCAGTGAAGGAATGGCGATATTACAAAGTCAAATGGTGATTGACTGGGAGAGAAACATTTAAGGGAGATGTTAGACCATTAGGGGGTCAGTGCTGAGGGAGTGCCGCACTGTCAGAGGGTTAACACTGAGGGAGTGCCGCACTGTCAGAGGGTCAGTGCTGAGGGAGTGCCGCACTGTCAGAGGGTCAGTGCTGAGGGAGTGCCGCACTGTCAGAGGGTCAGTGCTGAGGGAGTGCCGCACTGTCAGAGGGTCAGTGCTGAGGGAGTGCCGCACTGTCAGAGGGTCAGTGCTGAGGGAGTGCCGCACTGAAAGAGGGTCAGTGCTGAGGGAGTGCCGCACTGTCAGAGGGTCAGTACTGAGGGAGTGCCGCACTGTCAGAGGGTCAGTACTGAGGGAGTGCCGCACTGTCAGAGGGTCAGTACTGAGGGAGTGCCGCACTGTCAGAGGGTCAGTATTGAGGGAGTGCCGCACTGTCAGAGGGTCAGTGCTGAGGGAGTGCCGCACTGTCAGAGGGTCAGTGCTGAGGGAGTGCCGCACTGTCAGAGGGTCAGTGCTGAGGGAGTGCCGCACTGTCAGAGGGTCAGTGCTGAGGGAGTGCCGCACTGTCAGAGGGTCAGTGCTGAGGGAGTGCCGCACTATCAGAGGTTCAGTGCTGAGGGAGTGCCGCACTGTCAGAGGGTCAGTGCTGAGGGAGTGCCGCACTGTCAGAGGGTCAGTACTGAGGGAGTGCCGCACTGTCAGAGGGTCAGTGCTGAGGGAGTGCCGCACTGTCAGAGGGTCAGTACTGAGGGAGTGCCGCACTGTCAGAGGGTCAGTGCTGAGGGAGTGCCGCACTATCAGAGGTTCAGTGCTGAGGGAGTGCCGCACTGTCAGAGGGTCAGTGCTGAGGGAGTGCCGCACTGTCAGAGGGTCAGTACTGAGGGAGTGCCGCACTGTCAGAGGGTGAGTGCTGAGGGAGTGCCGCACTATCAGAGGTTCAGTGCTGAAGGAGTGCCGCACTGTCAGAGGGTCAGTGCTGAGGGAGTGCCGCACTGTCAGAGGGTCAGTACTGAGGGAGTGCCGCACTGTCAGAGGGTCAGTGCTGAGGGAGTGCCGCACTGTCAGAGGGTCAGTGCTGAGGGAGTACCGTACTGTCAGAGGGTCAGTGCTGAGGGAGTGCCGCACTGTCAGAGGGTCAGTGCTGAGGGAGTACCGTACTGTCAGAGGGTCAGTGCTGAGGGAGTGCCGCACTGTCAGAGGGTCAGTGCTGAGGGAGTACCGTACTGTCAGAGGGTCAGTGCTGAGGGAGTACCGCACTGTCAGAGGGTCAGTGCTGAGGGAGTGCCGCACTGTCAGTGGGTCAGTACTGAGGGAGTGCCGCACTGTCAGAGGGTCAGTGCTGAGGGAGTGCTGCACTGTCAGAGGGTCAGTGCTGAGGGAGTGCCGCACTGTCAGAGGGTCAGTACTGAGGGAGTGCCGCACTGTCAGAGGGTCAGTGCTGAGGGAGTGCTGCACTGTCAGAGGGTCAGTGCTGAGGGAGTGCCGCATTGTCAGAGGGTCAGTGCTGAGGGAGTGCCGCACAGTCAGAGGGTCAGTACTGAGGGAGTGCCGCACTGTCAGAGGGTCAGTGCTGAGGGAGTGCCACACTGTCAGAGGGTCAGTGCTGAGGGAGTGCCGCACTGTCAGAGGGTCAGTGCTGAGGGAGTGCCGCACTGTCAGAGGGTCAGTGCTGAGGGAGTGCCGCACTGTCAGAGAGTCAGTGCTGAGGGAGTGCCGCACTGTCAGAGGGTCAGTGCTGAGGGAGTGCCGCACTGTCAGAGGGTCAGTGCTGAGGGAGTGCCGCACTGTCAGAGGGTCAGTGCTGAGGGAGTGCCGCACTGTCAGAGGGTCAGTGCTGAGGGAGTGCCGCACTATCAGAGGTTCAGTGCTGAGGGAGTGCCGCACTGTCAGAGGGTCAGTGCTGAGGGAGTGCCGCACTGTCAGAGGGTCAGTACTGAGGGAGTGCCGCACTGTCAGAGGGTCAGTGCTGAGGGAGTGCCGCACTGTCAGAGGGTCAGTACTGAGGGAGTGCCGCACTGTCAGAGGGTCAGTGCTGAGGGAGTGCCGCACTATCAGAGGTTCAGTGCTGAGGGAGTGCCGCACTGTCAGAGGGTCAGTGCTGAGGGAGTGCCGCACTGTCAGAGGGTCAGTACTGAGGGAGTGCCGCACTGTCAGAGGGTCAGTGCTGAGGGAGTGCCGCACTATCAGAGGTTCAGTGCTGAGGGAGTGCCGCACTGTCAGAGGGTCAGTGCTGAGGGAGTGCCTCACTGTCAGAGGGTCAGTACTGAGGGAGTGCCGCACTGTCAGAGGGTCAGTGCTGAGGGAGTGCCGCACTGTCAGAGGGTCAGTGCTGAGGGAGTACCGTACTGTCAGAGGGTCAGTGCTGAGGGAGTGCCTCACTGTCAGAGGGTCAGTGCTGAGGGAGTACCGTACTGTCAGAGGGTCAGTGCTGAGGGAGTGCCGCACTGTCAGAGGGTCAGTGCTGAGGGAGTACCGTACTGTCAGAGGGTCAGTGCTGAGGGAGTACCGCACTGTCAGAGGGTCAGTGCTGAGGGAGTGCCGCACTGTCAGTGGGTCAGTACTGAGGGAGTGCCGCACTGTCAGAGGGTCAGTGCTGAGGGAGTGCTGCACTGTCAGAGGGTCAGTGCTGAGGGAGTGCCGCTCTGTCAGAGGGTCAGTACTGAGGCAGTGCCGCACTGTCAGAGGGTCAGTGCTGAGGGAGTGCTGCACTGTCAGAGGGTCAGTGCTGAGGGAGGGCCGCATTGTCAGAGGGTCAGTGCTGAGGGAGTGCCGCACTGTCAGAGGGTCAGTACTGAGGGAGTGCCGCACTGTCAGAGGGTCAGTGCTGAGGGAGTGCCACACTGTCAGAGGGTCAGTGCTGAGGGAGTGCCGCACTGTCAGAGGGTCAGTGCTGAGGGAGTGCCGCACTGTCAGAGGGTCAGTGCTGAGGGAGTGCCACACTGTCAGAGAGTCAGTGCTGAGGGAGTGCCGCACTGTCAGAGGGTCAGTGCTGAGGGAGTGCCGCACTGTCAGAGGGTCAGTGCTGAGGGAGTGCCGCACTGTCAGAGGGTCAGTGCTGAGGGAGTGCCGCACTGTCAGAGGGTCAGTACTGAGGGAGTGCCGCACTGTCAGAGGGTCAGTGCTGAGGGAGTGCCGCACTGTCAGAGGGTCAGTGCTGAGGGAGTACCGTACTGTCAGAGGGTCAGTGCTGAGGGAGTGCCGCACTGTCAGAGGGTCAGTGCTGAGGGAGTACCGTACTGTCAGAGGGTCAGTGCTGAGGGAGTGCCGCACTGTCAGAGGGTCAGTGCTGAGGGAGTACCGTACTGTCAGAGGGTCAGTGCTGAGGGAGTACCGCACTGTCAGAGGGTCAGTGCTGAGGGAGTGCCGCACTGTCAGTGGGTCAGTACTGAGGGAGTGCCGCACTGTCAGAGGGTCAGTGCTGAGGGAGTGCTGCACTGTCAGAGGGTCAGTGCTGAGGGAGTGCCGCACTGTCAGAGGGTCAGTACTGAGGGAGTGCCGCACTGTCAGAGGGTCAGTGCTGAGGGAGTGCTGCACTGTCAGAGGGTCAGTGCTGAGGGAGGGCCGCATTGTCAGAGGGTCAGTGCTGAGGGAGTGCCGCACTGTCAGAGGGTCAGTACTGAGGGAGTGCCGCACTGTCAGAGGGTCAGTGCTGAGGGAGTGCCACACTGTCAGAGGGTCAGTGCTGAGGGAGTGCCGCACTGTCAGAGGGTCAGTGCTGAGGGAGTGCCGCACTGTCAGAGGGTCAGTGCTGAGGGAGTGCCGCACTGTCAGAGAGTCAGTGCTGAGGGAGTGCCGCACTGTCAGAGGGTCAGTGCTGAGGGAGTGCCGCACTGTCAGAGGGTCAGTGCTGAGGGAGTGCCGCACTGTCAGAGGGTCAGTGCTGAGGGAGTGCCGCACTGTCAGAGGGTCAGTGCTGAGGGAGTGCCGCACTGTCAGAGGGTCTGTACTGAGGGAGTGCCGCACTGTCAGAGGGTCAGTGCTGAGGGAGTGCCGCACTGTCAGAGGGTCAGTACTGAGGGAGTGCCGCACTATCAGAGGGTCTGTACTGAGGGAGTGCCGCACTGTCAGAGGGTCAGTGCTGAGGGAGTACCGTACTGTCAGAGGGTCAGTGCTGAGGGAGTACCGTACTGTCAGAGGGTCAGTGCTGAGGGAGTACCGTACTGTCAGAGGGTCAGTGCTGAGGGAGTGCCGCACTGTCAGAGGGTCAGTACTGAGGGAGTGCCGCACTGTCAGAGGGTCAGTGCTGAGGGAGTGCTGCACTGTCAGAGGGTCAGTACTGAGGGAGTGCCACACTGTCAGAGAGTCAGTGCTGAGGGAGTGCCGCACTGTCAGAGGGTCAGTGCTGAGGGAGTGCTGCACTGTCAGAGGGTCAGTGCTGAGGGAGTGCCGCACTGTCAGAGAGTCAGTGCTGAGGGAGTGCCGCACTGTCAGAGGGTCAGTGCTGAGGGAGTGCCGCACTGTCAGAGGGTCAGTGCTGAGGGAGTGCCGCACTGTCAGAGGGTCAGTGCTGAGGGAGTGCCGCACTGTCAGAGGGTCAGTGCTGAGGGAGTGCCGCACTGTCAGAGGGTCAGTGCTGAGGGAGTGCCGCACTGTCAGAGGGTCAGTGCTGAGGGAGTGCCGCACTGTCAGAGGGTCAGTGCTGAGGGAGTGCCGCACTGTCAGAGGGTCAGTGCTGAGGGAGTGCTGCACTGTCAGAGGTTCAGTGCTGAGGGAGTGCCGCACTGTCAGAGGGTCAGTACTGAGGGAGTGCCGCACTGTCAGAGGGTCAGTGCTGAGGGAGTGCTGCACTGTCAGAGGGTCAGTGCTGAGGGAGTGCTGCACTGTCAGAGGGTCAGTGCTGAGGGAGTGCCGCACTGTCAGAGGGTCAGTGCTGAGGGAGTGCCGCACTGTCAGAGGGTCAGTGATGAGGGAGTGCCGCACTGTCAGAGGGTCAGTGCTGAGGGAGTGCCGCACTGTCAGAGGGTCAGTGCTGAGGGAGTGCCGCACTGTCAGAGGGTCAGTGCTGAGGGAGTGCCGCACTGTCAGAGGGTCAGTACTGAGGGAGTGCCGCACTGTCAGATGGTCAGTGCTGAGGGAGTGCTGCACTGTCAGAGGGTCAGTGCTGAGGGAGTGCTGCACTGTCAGAGGGTCAGTGCTGAGGGAGTGCCGCACTGTCAGAGGGTCAGTGCTGAGGGAGTGCCGCACTGTCAGAGGGTCAGTGCTGAGGGAGTGCCGCACTGTCAGAGGGTCAGTGCTGAGGGAGTGCCGCACTGTCAGAGGGTCAGTACTGAGGGAGTGCCGCACTGTCAGAGGGTCAGTGCTGAGGGAGTGCCGCACTGTCAGAGCGTCAGTGCTGAGGGAGTGCCGCACTGTCAGAGGGTCAGTGCTGAGGGAGTGCCGCAATGTCAGAGGGTCAGTGCTGAGGGAGTGCCGCACTGTCAGAGGGTCAGTGCTGAGGGAGTGCCGCAATGTCAGAGGGTCAGTGCTGAGGGAGTGTCGCACTGTCAGAGGGTCAGTGCTGAGGGAGTGCCGCAATGTCAGAGGGTCAGTGCTGAGGGAGTGTCGCACTGTCAGAGGGTCAGTGCTGAGGGAGCGCCGCACTGTCAGAGGGTCAGTGCTGAGGGAGTGTCGCACTGTCAGAGGGTCAGTACTGAGGGAGTGCCACAGTGTCAGAGGGTCAGTGCTGAGGGAGTGCCGCAATGTTAGGGATTCTGACCCCCTCTGCCCTTTCAGAATGTGTATGATGTGTGTTGTTTGTCAGTGTGTTGTGTTGCTTTGGAGTCATTGCTGAACCCACCGCACTTGCTATTCACACCGTGTGGGATCTTGCTGTTTACAAATTTACTGCTTTATCTCTTACTTTCCAACATGTGCAGTTCTTTGGCAATGAAGAGTTTTGTGATTCGCACAGACATTCTCCCACTGTTTGTCCCTGCAGCAAATGAAGATGTGACTAGTTGCGATGTTCTGTGTGTTTGTCAGAGTGGGGGTGTGAGGGCAGTGAGGGTGTGCCCATTGTATTAACACAATGCTCCTGGACAGAATGGGAAAGTTATCAAATCTCAAACAGTCATCACCGGGGAACAGGTTTGGGTTCCACACTATGGGAAAGATATCGGCGGATTTGAAGAAAACTGGGAGAGATTGACTCGGATGCTTCCTGCTGTGGGGAATTATCCTGAGGAAGAAGGTTTTGTTTGAGATCGGAGGGTGACGGAGCGATCAGACGGAGATGTTTAGAAGAATAAATAGATGATATTGAATGAAGGGGAATGATTTATTTGATAAATGAGGGAAATGTTTAATGTGAAGGGACATCAGAGACAACAGCAACTTCTCAAATTAACTTTCATATCAGACATCTCGCAGCAACAGTGTAGAACCCTACAGTGCTGAAAGAGGCCATTCAGTTCATCAAGCCTGTACTGACCACAATCCCACATATTTACCCTGCCAATCCCCAGGGTCAATTTAGCATGGCCAGTCCACCTAACCAGCATATCTTTGAACTGTGGGAGGAAACAGAAGTACCTGGAGGAAACCCATGCAGACATGGGGAGAATGTGCAGATTCTGCACAGACAGCGACCCCAAGCCGGGAATCGAACCCGGGTCCCTGGCGCTGTGAGGCAGTAGCACTAACCCACTGTGCCACCGTGCCCCCGGGAATCTAACCTGGGTCCCTGGCGCTGTGAGGCAGTAGCACTAACCACTGTGCCACCGTGCCCCCGGGAATCTAACCTGGGTCCCTGGCGCTGTGAGGCAGCAGTGTTAACCCACTGTGTCACCGTGTCCCCGGGAATCGAACCCGGGTCCCTGGCGCTGTGAGGCAGTAGCACTAACCACTGTGCCACCGTGTCCCCCGGGAATCGAACCTGGGTCCCTGGCGCTGTGAGGCAGTAGCACTAACCCACTGTGTCACCGTGCCCCCCCACATACATGAATGGACAGGAAACAGAGGGATACAGACCACATCACGGCAGAAGGTCTTTAGAAAGGCATCATGTGTTGGCACGTGGGCAGGAGGACCTGCTCCTATGCTGCACTTTGTCGCATTGTCACAAAAAGAGACAATAAATCAGTCAAAGGGATGAGTTTGGTAAATGTTGGGAAGGTGGGTGGTGAGTTTGAGAGATGGCGAGAGGTTCAGGGAGACAATCCCAGAGCGTTGCAGCCCAGGCCAATGATACCCAGAAAGCTCTTCACCACAGACCAGTCCAGCCCCCATAGCTGGGTCGTTGGCTGGGTGAGGGGTGGGTGGGTGGGGTGGGGGAGCGGGTGGTGGGTGGGGGGTGGATTTTGGGAGGGTGGGGTTGGTCAGCCTGGCTGGGGGGCTAGGTTGTGGGGGACTTGTGTATCCTTCAGATGCCTCCTTTCCGGGGATGGGAAGCTGTGAGAAAGGGAATATCGGAAGATTAGGAGATGGGGTGGGATGGGAGTCAGTGGTGAATGCGGTAAAAAGCTGAGTCCCTGTCTCCATTCGCACAAATCATTCCTTTAGCTCCCTCCTCCCTGTCCCCTGAACTCTGGAATCAGCTTCTGTGTAACTCACCTGCTATATCCAGATCGACTTTATAATGGATAAGGTGAGTGTGGAGATTACCCAGCACGTAGCCATAGACTTTATTCCCATAGTTAACACCCTCTGGTGTGAAAAAGGTGGCGTGGATGTAACCAGTAGCGTGGACTTTAACTTCAATCACCCCATTCTGGTAGAAGATGAAGTCCCAGAGATAGTCGTAGTTATACACAGTGGACGTGGTCCGAATTACGAGGACATGGTTCTCCAGGCCACTGTAAAAATTGAAGCTTCCTTTAAAGTTACTGTTGAAATGTCTCCTGAGTGGAACTGCCGTGGAATATTCAAATATACACAGAGCGTTCTTGTAACGGATTGGCTGGTCTGTGTCCATGAAGTGATAGAGATCTTTGTAGGTTGCCATCTCTGGGCAATCAACCCCTTTCGCCAGTTCATAGGTCAAGACCCCCATTCCCCAAGCGCTGTCGATGTATTTAGTCTGCATTCCAGCTGGACTGTGCCCAGAGTAAAAGGCAATGGCTTCCTGAACACTAATCTCATAGGCAATGGGCTCATCATTGAAGCGGACATTGAAAAGCTGGAGACCAGACGATGCCCGAACTCGAAAGGCGAAACTCCAGCCAGCGTACAGGATTGAATTCCCCTGGACCTCGTACCTCTTCTCCGGACCCTCGTACTGTTTTGGTCCAGGAATATCAGTGCGAGTTTTGAAATGGCCCCTTGGGGTGTAGGTGGAGAACAGATTGTCACTCTGGTGATCGGGCAGTTTGAAGATATTAACAAGGCCCATGTTGTATTTCCACACCAAATCTTCCACACTGTTAAAGTACTGCCCGTTGTACCAAACCTTCTCCACTGCCCAGTGCTGCGGCTGCATCGACTGATGGTTCAACAGAATCTCAAAGCCGATTGGATGAATGAAATGGCCTTCTACAGCTTGCTGGAGGATAAACCATGACTTCCTGTCTCCTGACCTCTGACCCCTGGGTGCAACATCAGTAAAGGTTAGGCAGCGGTCAGTGCAGTTGTGGTACCAAAATCCAGTGGATTCCTTTAAGAACAAGGTGGCGACCTTGGTGACTTCTGCCAGTTTCTCATGAATGAGTTCATACTCCACATTGGTTGTTGGTCTGGAGGTAAATGTTATGGGCCGGTTATGCTTCATTGGCACAGGATGATAGTACGTGGGGATTGGCAATGGCCCTACGATATATTCAGTCACGTTGGGCATTGCTTCTGCACCAAAGAAGATGACCACTCTAGCGTTGCGTTTCGGAGCACAGCTAACCCCACTCAGGAAGCTGAGGACATGATGTTTCTTGGGGGTTTGAAACTCAATCAGGAAGATATAATTTTTCTGCTGTGTTTTAGTTTTTGCCGTTGATAGATTGAGATTTTTCTGGGCCAGAAGAAAGGTCTTCACTGCTTGCATCTCAGCAGGGCTAAAGTCAGCGAACACGGATGCGGTGTAACGGTAACGGTCGGAGGCCGGGGAATATTGGGAACTAACTCCACACCACATCAGGACAGCCCAAACACAGGCCCAACCGATCCTCACTTCACCTCCCATCATTGCACCTACAGGGGGTGAAACAGGAAGAACTGGAATACCAACTCAAACAACAAGTAGCACAACAAGGCTCAGAAATCACCAGGTCAACAGTCTACGGAACACAGCATTGAACTTGGGCCCAGACTGTCCATATAACAGGTCAGAAAGAACCTCGCAGCAAATACCCAGGAGACTTTATTCAAACGTTGAGAACTCGTACTTCCTGCTGCAACCAGAATTCAAGATTGGGGGAACGGTAAATTGTGCGGAGGGTATGGAGAGTCTGCAGAAGGATCTAGATAGGCTGGGCGAATGGGCCAGGAAATGGCAAATGGAATTTAATGTTGGCAAGTGTGAGGTGGTCCACTTTGGTAGGAGGAATGGTAGGAAGGACTATTACTTACGGGGCAAAAAACTGCAGCAGGTGACGGTGCAGAGGGACCTCGGGGTCCTTGTGCATGAGTCGCAAAAACCCAGCTTGCAGGTGCAGCAGGTGGTCAGGAAGGCAAATGGGATGCTGGCCTTCATAGCGAGGAGGATTGAATATAAAAGTAAGGAGGTCTTGCTGCAGCTGTATAGGGCATTGGTGAGGCCGCAGCTGGAGTACTGCGTGCAGTTTTGGGCGCCGCACCTGCGCAAAGATATTTTGGCCTTGGAGGGAGTGCAGAGGAGGTTTACTAGGCTGATACCGGAGTTGAGGGGGTTGAGCTATGAGGAGAGGCTGAATAAACTAGGCTTGTACTCGTTAGAGTTTAGAAGAATGAGGGGAGATCTCATTGAGACGTATAAGATGATGAATGGGATGGATAGGATAGAGGTGGAGAGACTCTTCCCGCTCAAAAAAGACAGTAGGACTAGGGGGCACAGCCTCAAGATAAAGGGGGGACGTTTTAGAACGGAGTTGAAGAGGAACTTCTTCACTCAAAGGGTGGTGAATCTCTGGAATTCTCTGCCCGTTGAAGTGGTGGAGGCTGCCTCACTAAATATTTTTAAGAAACGGGTTGATGGGTTTTTGATAAGAGAGGGGATTAAGGGTTATGGGGAGAGGGCGGGAAGGTGGAGCTGAGTCACGACAGATCAGCCATGATCTTATTGAATGGCGGGGCAGGCTCGAAGGGCTAGATGGCCTACTCCTGCTCCTATTTCTTATGTTCTGATGTTCTTAATACACTTTGCAATGAAAGAGGATGTGGATTATTTACTTTCCCTGACAAAGGAAACACCCTTGTTTAAGAACATAAGAACATAAGAAATAGGAGCAGGAGTAGGCCATCTGGCCCTTCGAGCCTGCCCCGCCATTCAATAAGATCATGGCTGATCTGTCGTGGCTCAGTTCCACCTTCCCGCCCTCTCCCCATAACCCTTAATCCCCTCTCTTATCAAAAACCCATCAACCCGTTTCTTAAAAATATTTAGCGAGGCAGCCTCCACCACTTCAACGGGTAGAGAATTCCAGAGATTCACCACCCTTTGAGTGAAGAAGTTCCTCCTCAACTCTGTTCTAAACCGCCCCCCCTTTATCTTGAGGCTGTGCCCCCTAGTCCTACTGTCTTTTTTGAGCGGGAAGAGTCTCTCCACCTCTATCCTATCCATCCCATTCATCATCTTATACGTCTCAATGAGATCTCCCCTCATTCTTCTAAACTCTAACGAGTACAAGCCTAGTTTATTCAGCCTCTCCTCATAGCTCAACCCCCTCAACTCTGGTATCAGCCTAGTAAACCTCCTCTGCACTCCCTCCAAGGCCAAAATATCTTTGCGCAGGTGCGGCGCCCAAAACTGCACACAGTACTCCAGCTGCGGCCTCACCAATGCCCTATACAGCTGCAGCAAGACCTCCCTACTTTTATATTCAATCCCCTTCGCTATGAAGGCCAGCATCCCATTCGCCTTCCTGACCACCTGCTGCACCTGCAAGCTGGGTTTAGCGACTCATGCACAAGGACCCACATTATCTGCAAAATTATCCCTCACTGGCTCAACCCATTCTCTGTATCATTTTCACAACTTCACTTATCATTGTTTCAAATACAAAGAACAAAGAACAGTACAGCACAGGAAACAGGCCCTTCGGCCCTCCAAACCTGCCCTGCTCATTGGTCCAACTAGACCATTCGTTTGTATCCCTCTATTCCCAGTCTGTTCATGTGACTATCCAGATAAGTCTTAAACGATCCCAGTGTGTCCGCCTCCACCACCCTGCTTGGCAGCGCATTCCAGGCCCCCACCACCTTCTGTGTAAAATACGTCCCTCTGATATCTGTGTTAAACCTCGCCCCCCCTCACCTTGAACCTGTGACCCCTCGTGATCGTCACCTCTGACCTGGGAGAAAGCTTCCAGATTTCAGCTGCAACATTGGCCACAGTAAAATGTGCCGTTAGGAAAGGTGGTTAGTAAGTTTGTAAATGACACCTAGATTATGGCACAGTGGATAGTGAAGAAAGTTATCTCCAATTGCAATGGGATCTTGATCAATTGGGTCAGTGGGCTGATGAATGGCAGATGGAGTTTAATTTAGATAAATGTGAGGTGATGCATTTTGGTCGATTGAACCAGGGAAGGACTTACTCAGTTAATGGTAGGGCATTGGGGAGAGTTAAAGGACAAAGAGATCTAGGGGTACAGGTTCATAGCTCCTTGAAAGTGGAGTCCCAGGTGGACAGAGTGGTGAAGAAGGCATTCGGCATGCTTGGTTTCATCGGTCAGAACATTGAATACAGGAGTTGGGACGTCTTGTTGAAGTTGTACAAGACATTGGTAAGGCCACACTTGGAATACTGTGTACAGTTCTGGTCACCCGATTATAGAAAGGATATTATTAAACTAGAAAGAGTGCAGAAAAGCACATGGACTGCACTGTTTCAGGAAGGCTCACCACCACCTTCTCAAGGGTAACTAGGGATGGGCAAGAAATGCTGACCAACCAGCAATGCCCATGTCCCACAAATGAATAAAAAAGTAAAATAAATAAATTTTAAGCTTAAAATGAGAGGTATAGACAGGGTAAACAGTCAGAATCTTTTCTCCAGAGTCGGAATGTCTAATGCTCGGGGCCATGCACTTAAGGTGAGAGGGGAAAGTTCAAAGAAGATGTGAGGGGCACGTCTTTTACACACAGAGAGGAAAGGGTCTGGAATGCCCTGCCAGGTGTGGGGGTGGAGGCAGATACAACACCGGTGTTTAAGGGGCATTTAGATAAACACATGAATATGTAAGGAATAGAGGGACATAGAGCAAGGACAGGCAGAAAGGAGTCGTTTAATTTGGGGTCATGTTTAGCACAATATCACAGGTCAACAGGTCTGTTCCTGTGCTGTAATGTTCCATGTTATAACCCACAACCCAGTGAGAGTCAGTGTGTGTGGGACCCGTACCCCAGTGAGAGTCAGTGTGTGTGTGGGACCTGTACCCCAGTGAGAGTCAGTGTGTGTGGGACCCGTACCCCAGTGAGAGTCAGTGTGTGTGGGACCCGTACCCCAGTGAGAGTCAGTGTGTGTGGGACCCGTACCCCAGTGAGAGTCAGTGTGTGTGGGACCCGTACCCCAGTGAGAGTCAGTGTGTGTGGGACCCGTACCCCAGTGAGAGTCAGTGTGTGTGGGACCCGTACCCCAGTGAGAGTCAGTGTGTGTGGGACCCGTACCCCAGTGAGAGTCAGTGTGTGTGGGACCCGTACCCCAGTGAGAGTCAGTGTGTGTGGGACCCGTACCCCAGTGAGAGTCAGTGTGTGTGGGACCCGTACTCCAGTGAGAGTCAGTGTGTGTGGGACCCGTACCCCAGTGAGAGTCAGTGTGTGTGGGACCCGTACCCCAGTGAGAGTCAGTGTGTGTGGGACCCGTACCCCAGTGAGAGTCAGTGTGTGTGGGACCCGTACCCCAGTGAGAGTCAGCGTGTGTGGCACCCGTACCCCAGTGAGAGTCAGTGTGTGTGGGACCCGTACCCCAGTGAGAGTCAGTGTGTGTGGGACCCGTACCCCAGTGAGGGTCAGTGTGTGTGGCACCCGTACCCCAGTGAGAGTCAGTGTGTGTGAGACCCGTACCCCAGTGAGGGTCAGTGTGTGTGGGACCCGTACCCCAGTGAGAGTCAGTGTGTGTGGGACCCGTACCCCAGTGAGAGTCAGTGTGTGTGGGACCCGTACCCCAGTGAGAGTCAGTGTGTGTGGGACCCGTACCCCAGTGAGAGTCAGTGTGTGTGGGACCCGTACCCCAGTGAGAGTCAGTGTGTGTGGGACCCGTACCCCAGTGAGAGTCAGTGTGTGTGGGACGCGTACCCCAGTGAGAGTCAGTGTGTGTGGGACCCGTACCCCAGTGAGAGTCAGTGTGGGTGGGACCCGTACCCCAGTGAGAGTCAGTGTGTGTGGGACCCGTACCCCAGTGAGAGTCAGTGTGTGTGGGACCCCAGTGAGGGTAAGTGTGTGTGGGACCCGTACTCCAGTGAGGGTCAGTGTGTGTGGGACCCGTACTCCAGTGAGGGTCAGTGTGTGTGGGACCCGTATCCCAGTGAGAGTCAGTGTGTGTGGGACCCGTACCCCAATGAGAGTTAGTGTGTGTGGGACCCGTAGCCCAGTGAGAGTCAGTGTGTGTGGGACCCGTACCCCAGTGAGAGTCAGTGTGTGTGTGGGACCCGTACCCCAGTGAGGGTCAGTGTGTGTGGGACCCGTACCCCAGTGAGAGTCAGTGTGTGTGGGACCCGTACCCCAGTGAGAGTCAGTGTGTGTGGGACCCGTACCCCAGTGAGAGTCAGTGTGTGTGGGACCCCGTACCCCAGTGAGAGTCAGTCTGTGTGGGACCCGTACCCCAGTGAGAGTCAGTGTGTGTGGGACCCGTACCCCAGTGAGGTTCAGTGTGTGTGGGACGCGTACCCCAGTGAGAGTCAGTGTGGGTGGGACCCGTACCCCAGTGAGGGTCAGTGTGTGTGGGACCCGTACCCCAGTGAGAGTCAGTGTGGGTGGGACCCGTACCCCAGTGAGAGTCAGTGTGTGTGGGACGCGTACCCCAGTGAGAGTCAGTGTGTGTGGGACCCGTACCCCAGTGAGAGTCAGTGTGGGTGGGACCCGTACCCCAGTGAGAGTCAGTGTGTGTGGGACCCGTACCCCAGTGAGAGTCAGTGTGTGTGGGACCCCAGTGAGGGTCAGTGTGTGTGGGACCCGTACTCCAGTGAGGGTCAGTGTGTGTGGGACCCGTACTCCAGTGAGGGTCAGTGTGTGTGGGACCCGTATCCCAGTGAGAGTCAGTGTGTGTGGGACCCGTACCCCAATGAGAGTTAGTGTGTGTGGGACCCATACCCCAGTGAGAGTCAGTGTGTGTGGGACCCGTACCCCAGTGAGAGTCAGTGTGTGTGGGACCCGTACCCCAGTGAGAGTCAGTGTGTGTGGGATCCGTACCCCAGTGAGAGTCAGTGTGTATGGGACCCGTACCCCAGTGAGAGTCAGTGTGTGTGGGCCCGTACCACAGTGAGAGTCAGTGTGTGTGGGACCCGTATCCCAGTGAGAGTCAGTGTGTGTGGGACCTGTACCCCAGTGAGAGTCAGTGTGTGTGGGACCCGTACCACAGTGAGAGTCAGTGTGTGTGGGACCCGTACCCCAGTGAGAGTCAGCGTGTGTGGGACCCGTACCACAGTGAGAGTCAGTGTGTGTGAGACCCGTACCCCAGTGAGGGTCAGTGTGTGTGGGACCCGTACCCCAGTGAGAGTCAGTGTGTGTGGGACCCGTACCCCAGTGAGAGTCAGTGTGTGTGGGACCCGTACCCCAGTGAGAGTCAGTGTGTGTGGGACCCGTACCCCAGTGAGAGTCAGTGTGTGTGGGACCCGTACCCCAGTGAGAGTCAGTGTGTGTGGGACCCGTACCCCAGTGAGAGTCAGTGTGTGTGGGACGCGTACCCCAGTGAGAGTCAGTGTGTGTGGGACCCGTACCCCAGTGAGAGTCAGTGTGGGTGGGACCCGTACCCCAGTGAGAGTCAGTGTGTGTGGGACCCGTACCCCAGTGAGAGTCAGTGTGTGTGGGACCCCAGTGAGGGTCAGTGTGTGTGGGACCCGTACTCCAGTGAGGGTCAGTGTGTGTGGGACCCGTACTCCAGTGAGGGTCAGTGTGTGTGGGACCCGTATCCCAGTGAGAGTCAGTGTGTGTGGGACCCGTACCCCAATGAGAGTTAGTGTGTGTGGGACCCATACCCCAGTGAGAGTCAGTGTGTGTGGGACCCGTACCCCAGTGAGAGTCAGTGTGTGTGGGACCCGTACCCCAGTGAGAGTCAGTGTGTTTGGGACACGTATCCCAGTGAGAGTCAGTGTGTGTGGGACCCGTACCCCAGTGAGAGTCAGTGTGTGTGTGGGACCCGTACCCCAGTGAGGGTCAGTGTGTGTGGGACCCGTACCCCAGTGAGAGTCAGTGTGTGTGGGACCCGTACCCCAGTGAGAGTCAGTGTGTGTGGGACCCCGTACCCCAGTGAGAGTCAGTCTGTGTGGGACCCGTACCCCAGTGAGAGTCAGTGTGTGTGGGACCCGTACCCCAGTGAGGTTCAGTGTGTGTGGGACCCGTACCCCAGTGAGAGTCAGTGTGGGTGGGACCCGTACCCCAGTGAGGGTCAGTGTGTGTGGGACCCGTACCCCAGTGAGAGTCAGTGTGGGTGGGACCCGTACCCCAGTGAGAGTCAGTGTGTGTGGGACCCGAACCCCAGTGAGAGTCAGTGTGTGTGGGACCCGTACCCCAGTGAGAGTCAGTGTGTGTGGGACCCGTACCCCAGTGAGAGTCAGTGTGGGTGGGACCCGTACCCCAGTGAGAGTCAGTGTGTGTGGGACCCGTACCCCAGTGAGAGTCAGTGTGTGTGGGACCCCAGTGAGGGTCAGTGTGTGTGGGACCCGTACTCCAGTGAGGGTCAGTGTGTGTGGGACCCGTACTCCAGTGAGGGTCAGTGTGTGTGGGACCCGTACCCCAGTGAGAGTCAGTGTGTGTGGGACCCGTACCCCAGTGAGAGTCAGTGTGTTTGGGACACGTATCCCAGTGAGAGTCAGTGTGTGTGGGACCCGTACCCCAGTGAGAGTCAGTGTGTGTGTGGGACCCGTACCCCAGTGAGGGTCAGTGTGTGTGGGACCCGTACCCCAGTGAGAGTCAGTGTGTGTGGGACCCGTACCCCAGTGAGAGTCAGTGTGTGTGGGACCCGTACCCCAGTGAGAGTCAGTGTGTGTGGGACGCGTACCCCAGTGAGAGTCAGTGTGTGTGGGACCCGTACCCCAGTGAGAGTCAGTGTGTGTGGGACCCGTACCCCAGTGAGAGTTAGTGTGTGTGGGACCCGTACCCCAGTGAGAGTCAGTGTGTGTGGGACCCATATCCCAGTGAGAGTCAGTGTGTGTGTGGGACCCGTACCCCAGTGAGAGTCAGTGTGTGTGGGACCCGTACCCCAGTGAGAGTCAGTGTGTGTGGGACCCATACCCCAGTGAGAGTCAGTGTGTGTGGGACCCGTACCCCAGTGAGAGTCAGTGTGTGTGGGACCCGTACCCCAGTGAGAGTCAGTGTGTGTGGGACCCGTACCCCAGTGAGAGTCAGTGTGTGTGGGACCCGTACCCCAGTGAGAGTCAGTGTGTGTGGGACCCATATCCCAGTGAGAGTCAGTGTGTGTGTGGGACCCGTACACAAGTGAGAGTCAGTGTGTGTGGGACCCGTACCCCAGTGAGAGTCAGTGTGTGTGGGACCCGTACCCCAGTGAGAGTCAGTGTGTGTGGGACCCGTACCCCCGTGAGAGTCAGTGTGTGTGGGACCCCAGTGAGGGTCAGTGTGTGTGGGACCCGTACCCCAGTGAGGGTCAGTGTGTGTGGGACCCCAGTGAGGGTCAGTGTATGTGGGACCCGTACCCCAGTGAGGGTCAGTGTATGTGGGACCCGTACCCCAGTGAGAGTCAGTGTGTGTGGGACCCGTACCCCAGTGAGAGTCAGTGTGTGTGGGACCCGTACCCCAGTGAGAGTCAGTGTGTGTGGGACCCGTACCCCAGTGAGAGTCAGTGTGTGTGTGGGACCCGTACCCCAGTGAGAGTCAGTGTGTGTGTGGGATCCGTACCCCAGTGAGGGTCAGTGTGTGTGGGACTCGTACCCCAGTGAGAGTCAGTGTGTGTGGGACCCGTACCCCAGTGAGAGTCAGTGTGTGTGGGACCCGTACCCCAGTGAGAGTCAGTGTGTGTGGGACCCGTACCCCAGTGAGAGTCAGTGTGTGTGGGACCCGTACCCCAGTGAGGGTCAGTGTGTGTGGGACCCGTACCCCCGTGAGAGTCAGTGTGTGTGGGACCCCAGTGAGAGTCAGTGTGTGTGGGACCCCTACCCCAGTGAGGGTCAGTGTGTGTGGGACCCCAGTGAGGGTCAGTGTATGTGGGACCCGTACCCCAGTGAGGGTCAGTGTGTGTGGGGCCCGTACCCCAGTGAGGGTCAGTGTGTGTGGGACCCGTACCCCAGTGAGGGTCAGTGTGTGTGGGACCCGTACCCCAGTGAGAGTCAGTGTGTGTGGGACCCGTACCCCAGTGAGGGTCAGTGTGTGTGGGACCCGTACCCCAGTGAGAGTCAGTGTGTGTGGGACCCGTACCCCAGTGAGGGTCAGTGTGTGTGGGACCCGTACCCCAGTGAGAGTCAGTGTGTGTGGGACCCGTACCCCAGTGAGAGTCAGTGTGTGTGGGACCCGTACCCCAGTGAGAGTCAGTGTGTGTGGGACCCGTACCCCCGTGAGAGTCAGTGTGTGTGGGACCCCAGTGAGGGTCAGTGTGTGTGGGACCCGACCCCCAGTAGGGTCAGTGTGTGTGGGACCCCAGTGAGGGTCAGTGTATGTGGGACCCGTACCCCAGTGAGGGTCAGTGTATGTGGGACCCGTACCCCAGTGAGAGTCAGTGTGTGTGGGACCCGTACCCCAGTGAGAGTCAGTGTGTGTGGGACCCGTACCCCAGTGAGAGTCAGTGTGTGTGGGACCCGTACACCAGTGAGAGTCAGTGTGTGTGTGGGACCCGTACCCCAGTGAGAGTCAGTGTGTGTGTGGGAGCCGTACCCCAGTGAGGGTCAGTGTGTGTGGGACCCGTACCCCAGTGAGAGTCAGTGTGTGTGGGACCCGTACCCCAGTGAGGGTCAGTGTGTGTGGGACCCATACCCCAGTGAGAGTCTGTGTGTGTGTGGGACCCGTACCCCCGTGAGAGTCAGTGTGTGTGGGACCCGTACCCCCGTGAGAGTCAGTGTGTGTGGGACCCCAGTGAGAGTCAGTGTGTGTGGGACCCCAGTGAGGGTCAGTGTGTGTGGGACCCGTACTCCAGTGAGGGTCAGTGTGTGTGGGACCCGTACTCCAGTGAGGGTCAGTGTGTGTGGGACCCGTATCCCAGTGAGAGTCAGTGTGTGTGGGACCCGTACCCCAGTGAGAGTCAGTGTGTGTGGGACCCGTACCCCAGTGAGAGTCAGTGTGTGTGGGACCCGTACCCCAGTGAGAGTCAGTGTGTTTGGGACACGTATCCCAGTGAGAGTCAGTGTGTGTGGGACCCGTACCCCAGTGAGAGTCAGTGTGTGTGTGGGACCCGTACCCCAGTGAGGGTCAGTGTGTGTGGGACCCGTACCCCAGTGAGAGTCAGTGTGTGTGGGACCCGTACCCCAGTGAGAGTCAGTGTGTGTGGGACCCGTACCCCAGTGAGAGTCAGTGTGTGTGGAACCCCGTACCCCAGTGAGAGTCAGTCTGTGTGGGACCCGTACCCCAGTGAGAGTCAGTGTGTGTGGGACCCGTACCCCAGTGAGGTTCAGTGTGTGTGGGACCCGTACCCCAGTGAGAGTCAGTGTGGGTGGGACCCGTACCCCAGTGAGGGTCAGTGTGTGTGGGACCCGTACCCCAGTGAGAGTCAGTGTGTATGGGACCCGTACCCCAGTGAGAGTCAGTGTGTGTGGGACCCGTACCCCAGTGAGAGTCAGTGTGTGTGGGACCCGTACCCCAGTGAGAGTCAGTGTGTGTGCGACCCGTACCCCAGTGAGAGTCAGTGTGTGTGGGACCCGAACCCCAGTGAGAGTCAGTGTGGGTGGGACCCGTACCCCAGTGAGAGTCAGTGTGTGTGGGACGCGTACCCCAGTGAGAGTCAGTGTGTGTGGGACCCGTACCCCAGTGAGAGTCAGTGTGGGTGGGACCCGTACCCCAGTGAGAGTCAGTGTGTGTGGGACCCGTACCCCAGTGAGAGTCAGTGTGTGTGGGACCCCAGTGAGGGTCAGTGTGTGTGGGACCCGTACTCCAGTGAGGGTCAGTGTGTGTGGGACCCGTACTCCAGTGAGGGTCAGTGTGTGTAGGACCCGTATCCCAGTGAGAGTCAGTGTGTGTGGGACCCATACCCCAATGAGAGTCAGTGTGTGTGGGACCCGTACCCCAGTGAGAGTCAGTGTGTGTGGGACCCGTACCCCAGTGAGAGTCAGTGTGTGTGGGACCCGTACCCCAGTGAGAGTCAGTGTATTTGGGACACGTATCCCAGTGAGAGTCAGTGTGTGTTGGACCCGTACCCCAGTGAGAGTCAGTGTGTGTGTGGGACCCGTACCCCAGTGAGAGTCAGTGTGTGTGGGACCCGTACCCCAGTGAGAGTCAGTGTGTTTGGGACCCTTACCCCAGTGAGAGTCAGTGTGTGTGGGACCCGTACCCCAGTGAGAGTCAGTGTGTGTGGGACGCGTACCCCAGTGAGAGTCAGTGTGTGTGGGACCCATACCCCAGTGAGAGTCAGTGTGTGTGGGACCCGTACCCCAGTGAGAGTCAGTGTGTGTGGGACCCGTACCCCAGTGAGAGTCAGTGTGTGTGGGACCCATATCCCAGTGAGAGTCAGTGTGTGTGTGGGACCCGTACCCCAGTGAGAGTCAGTGTGTGTGGGACCCGTACCCCAGTGAGAGTCAGTGTGTGTGGGACCCGTACCCCAGTGAGAGTCAGTGTGTGTGGGACCCGTACCCCAGTGAGAGTCAGTGTGTGTGGGACCCATATCCCAGTGAGAGTCAGTGTGTGTGTGGGACCCGTACACAAGTGAGAGTCAGTGTGTGTGGGACCCGTACCCCAGTGAGAGTCAGTGTGTGTGGGACCCGTACCCCAGTGAGAGTCAGTGTGTGTGGGACCCGTACCCCCGTGAGAGTCAGTGTGTGTGGGACCCCAGTGAGGGTCAGTGTGTGTGGGACCCGTACCCCAGTGAGGGTCAGTGTGTGTGGGACCCCAGTGAGGGTCAGTGTATGTGGGACCCGTACCCCAGTGAGGGTCAGTGTATGTGGGACCCGTACCCCAGTGAGAGTCAGTGTGTGTGGGACCCGTACCCCAGTGAGAGTCAGTGTGTGTGGGACCCGTACCCCAGTGAGAGTCAGTGTGTGTGGGACCGGTACCCCAGTGAGAGTCAGTGTGTGTGTGGGACCCGTACCCCAGTGAGAGTCAGTGTGTGTGTGGGAGCCGTACCCCAGTGAGGGTCAGTGTGTGTGGGACTCGTACCCCAGTGAGAGTCAGTGTGTGTGGGACCCGTACCCCAGTGAGAGTCAGTGTGTGTGGGACCCGTACCCCAGTGAGAGTCAGTGTGTGTGGGACCCGTACCCCAGTGAGAGTCAGTGTGTGTGGGACCCGTACCCCAGTGAGGGTCAGTGTGTGTGGGACCCGTACCCCCGTGAGAGTCAGTGTGTGTGGGACCCCAGTGAGAGTCAGTGTGTGTGGAACCCCTACCCCAGTGAGGGTCAGTGTGTGTGGGACCCCAGTGAGGGTCAGTGTATGTGGGACCCGTACCCCAGTGAGGGTCAGTGTGTGTGGGGCCCGTACCCCAGTGAGGGTCAGTGTGTGTGGGACCCGTACCCCAGTGAGGGTCAGTGTGTGTGGGACCCGTACCCCAGTGAGGGTCAGTGTGTGTGGGACCCGTACCCCAGTGAGGGTCAGTGTGTGTGGGACCCGTACCCCAGTGAGAGTCAGTGTGTGTGGGACCCGTACCCCAGTGAGAGTCAGTGTGTGTGGGACCTGTACCCCAGTGAGAGTCAGTGTGTGTGGGACCCGTACCCCAGTGAGGGTCAGTGTGTGTGGGACCCGTACCCCAGTGAGGGTCAGTGTGTGTGGGACCCGTACCCCAGTGAGAGTCAGTGTGTGTGGGACCCGTACCGCAGTGAGAGTCAGTGTGTGTGGGACCCATACCCCAATGAGAGTCAGTGTGTGTGGGACCCGTACCCCAGTGAGAGTCAGTGTGTGTGGGAGCCGTACCCCAGTGAGAGTCAGTGTGTGTGGCACCCGTACCCCAGTGAGAGTCAGTTTGTGTGGGACCCGTACCCCTGTGAGAGTCAGTGTGTGTGGGACCCGTACCCCAGTGAGAGTCAGTGTGTGTGGGACCCGTACCCCAGTGAGAGTCAGTGTGTGTGGGACCCGTACCCCCGTGAGAGTCAGTGTGTGTGGGACCCCAGTGAGGGTCAGTGTGTGTGGGACCCGTACCCTACTAGGGTCAGTGTGTGTGGGACCCCAGTGAGGGTCAGTGTATGTGGGACCCGTACCCCAGTGAGGGTCAGTGTATGTGGGACCCGTACCCCAGTGAGAGTCAGTGTGTGTGGGACCCGTACCCCAGTGAGAGTCAGTGTGTGGGACCCGTACCCCAGTGAGAGTCAGTGTGTGTGGGACCCGTACCCCAGTGAGAGTCAGTGTGTGTGTGGGACCCGTACCCCAGTGAGAGTCAGTGTGTGTGTGGGAGCCGTACCCCAGTGAGGGTCAGTGTGTGTGGGACCCGTACCCCAGTGAGAGTCAGTGTGTGTGGGACCCGTACCCCAGTGAGGGTCAGTGTGTGTGGGACCCATACCCCAGTGAGAGTCTGTGTGTGTGTGGGACCCGTACCCCCGTGAGAGTCAGTGTGTGTGGGACCCGTACCCCCGTGAGAGTCAGTGTGTGTGGGACCCCAGTGAGAGTCAGTGTGTGTGGGACCCCTACCCCAGTGAGGGTCAGTGTGTGTGGGACCCCAGTGAGGGTCAGTGTATGTGGGACCCGTACCCCAGTGAGGGTCAGTGTGTGTGGGGCCCGTACTCCAGTGAGGGTCAGTGTGTGTGGGACCCGTACCCCAGTGAGGGTCAGTGTGTGTGGGACCCGTACCCCAGTGAGGGTCAGTGTGTGTGGGACCCGTACCCCAGTGAGGGTCAGTGTGTGTGGGACCCGTACCCCAGTGAGAGTCAGTGTGTGTGGGACCCGTACCCCAGTGAGGGTCAGTGTGTGTGGGACCCGTACCCCAGTGAGAGTCAGTGTGTGTGGGACCCGTACCCCAGTGAGAGTCTGTGTGTGTGGGACCCGTACCCCAGTGAGAGTCAGTGTGTGTGGGACCCGTACCCCAGTGAGAGTCAGTGTGTGTGGGACCCGTACCCCAGTGAGAGTCAGTGTGTGTGGGACCCGTACCCCAGTGAGAGTCAGTGTGTTTGGGACACGTATCCCAGTGAGAGTCAGTGTGTGTTGGACCCGTACCCCAGTGAGAGTCAGTGTGTGTGTGGGACCCGTACCCCAGTGAGGGTCAGTGTGTGTGGGACCCGTACCCCAGTGAGAGTCAGTGTGTTTGGGACCCTTACCCCAGTGAGAGTCAGTGTGTGTGGGACCCGTACCCCAGTGAGAGTCAGTGTGTGTGGGACGCGTACCCCAGTGAGAGTCAGTGTGTGTGGGACCCATACCCCAGTGAGAGTCAGTGTGTGTGGGACCCGTACCCCAGTGAGAGTCAGTGTGTGTGGGACCCGTACCCCAGTGAGAGTCAGTGTGTGTGGGACCCATATCCCAGTGAGAGTCAGTGTGTGTGTGGGACCCGTACCCCAGTGAGAGTCAGTGTGTGTGGGACCCGTACCCCAGTGAGAGTCAGTGTGTGTGGGACCCGTACCCCAGTGAGAGTCAGTGTGTGTGAGACCCATATCCCAGTGAGAGTCAGTGTGTGTGTGGGACCCGTACACAAGTGAGAGTCAGTGTGTGTGGGACCCGTACCCCAGTGAGAGTCAGTGTGTGTGGGACCCGTACCCCAGTGAGAGTCAGTGTGTGTGGGACCCGTACCCCCGTGAGAGTCAGTGTGTGTGGGACCCCAGTGAGGGTCAGTGTGTGTGGGACCCGTACCCCAGTGAGGGTCAGTGTGTGTGGGACCCCAGTGAGGGTCAGTGTATGTGGGACCCGTACCCCAGTGAGGGTCAGTGTATGTGGGACCCGTACCCCAGTGAGAGTCAGTGTGTGTGGGACCCGTACCCCAGTGAGAGTCAGTGTGTGTGGGACCCGTACCCCAGTGAGAGTCAGTGTGTGTGGGACCGGTACCCCAGTGAGAGTCAGTGTGTGTGTGGGACCCGTACCCCAGTGAGAGTCAGTGTGTGTGTGGGAGCCGTACCCCAGTGAGGGTCAGTGTGTGTGGGACTCGTACCCCAGTGAGAGTCAGTGTGTGTGGGACCCGTACCCCAGTGAGAGTCAGTGTGTGTGGGACCCGTACCCCAGTGAGAGTCAGTGTGTGTGGGACCCGTACCCCAGTGAGAGTCAGTGTGTGTGGGACCCGGACCCCAGTGAGGGTCAGTGTGTGTGGGACCCGTACCCCCGTGAGAGTCAGTGTGTGTGGGACCCCAGTGAGAGTCAGTGTGTGTGGAACCCCTACCCCAGTGAGGGTCAGTGTGTGTGGGACCCCAGTGAGGGTCAGTGTATGTGGGACCCGTACCCCAGTGAGGGTCAGTGTGTGTGGGGCCCGTACCCCAGTGAGGGTCAGTGTGTGTGGGACCCGTACCCCAGTGAGGGTCAGTGTGTGTGGGACCCGTACCCCAGTGAGGGTCAGTGTGTGTGGGACCCGTACCCCAGTGAGGGTCAGTGTGTGTGGGACCCGTACCCCAGTGAGAGTCAGTGTGTGTGGGACCCGTACCCCAGTGAGAGTCAGTGTGTGTGGGACCTGTACCCCAGTGAGAGTCAGTGTGTGTGGGACCCGTACCCCAGTGAGGGTCAGTGTGTGTGGGACCCGTACCCCAGTGAGGGTCAGTGTGTGTGGGACCCGTACCCCAGTGAGAGTCAGTGTGTGTGGGACCCGTACCCCAGTGAGAGTCAGTGTGTGTGGGACCCATACCCCAGTGAGAGTCAGTGTGTGTGGGACCCGTACCCCAGTGAGAGTCAGTGTGTGTGGGAGCCGTACCCCAGTGAGAGTCAGTGTGTGTGGCACCCGTACCCCAGTGAGAGTCAGTTTGTGTGGGACCCGTACCCCAGTGAGAGTCAGTGTGTGTGGGACCCGTACCCCAGTGAGAGTCAGTGTGTGTGGGGCCCGTACCCCAGTGAGAGTCAGTGTGTGTGGGACCCGTACCCCCGTGAGAGTCAGTGTGTGTGGGACCCCAGTGAGGGTCAGTGTGTGTGGGACCCGTACCCTAGTAGGGTCAGTGTGTGTGGGACCCCAGTGAGGGTCAGTGTATGTGGGACCCGTACCCCAGTGAGGGTCAGTGTATGTGGGACCCGTACCCCAGTGAGAGTCAGTGTGTGTGGGACCCGTACCCCAGTGAGAGTCAGTGTGTGTGGGACCCGTACCCCAGTGAGAGTCAGTGTGTGTGGGACCCGTACCCCAGTGAGAGTCAGTGTGTGTGTGGGACCCGTACCCCAGTGAGAGTCAGTGTGTGTGTGGGAGCCGTACCCCAGTGAGGGTCAGTGTGTGTGGGACCCGTACCCCAGTGAGAGTCAGTGTGTGTGGGACCCGTACCCCAGTGAGGGTCAGTGTGTGTGGGACCCATACCCCAGTGAGAGTCTGTGTGTGTGTGGGACCCGTACCCCCGTGAGAGTCAGTGTGTGTGGGACCCGTACCCCCGTGAGAGTCAGTGTGTGTGGGACCCCAGTGAGAGTCAGTGTGTGTGGGACCCCTACCCCAGTGAGGGTCAGTGTGTGTGGGACCCCAGTGAGGGTCAGTGTATGTGGGACCCGTACCCCAGTGAGGGTCAGTGTGTGTGGGGCCCGTACTCCAGTGAGGGTCAGTGTGTGTGGGACCCGTACCCCAGTGAGGGTCAGTGTGTGTGGGACCCGTACCCCAGTGAGGGTCAGTGTGTGTGGGACCCGTA
Source organism: Prionace glauca (assembly GCA_037974335.1). NCBI lineage: Eukaryota > Metazoa > Chordata > Chondrichthyes > Carcharhiniformes > Carcharhinidae > Prionace > Prionace glauca. Next base: position 890,172 of record CM075727.1, on the reverse strand, counting down.
CCCCAGTGAGGGTCAGTGTGTGTGGGACCCGTACCCCAGTGAGAGTCAGTGTGTGTGGGACCCGTACCCCAGTGAGGGTCAGTGTGTGTGGGACCCGTACCCCAGTGAGAGTCAGTGTGTGTGGGACCCGTACCCCAGTGAGAGTCTGTGTGTGTGGGACCCGTACCCCAGTGAGAGTCAGTGTGTGTGGGACCCGTACCCCAGTGAGAGTCAGTGTGTGTGGGACCCGTACCCCAGTGAGAGTCAGTGTGTGTGGGACCCGTACCCCAGTGAGGGTCAGTGTGTGTGGGACCCCTACCCCAGTGAGAGTCAGTGTGTGTGGGACCCGTACCCCAGTGAGAGTCTGTGTGTGTGGGACCCGTACCCCAGTGAGAGTCAGTGTGTGTGGGACCCGTACCCCAGTGAGAGTCAGTGTGTGTGGGACCCGTACCCCAGTGAGAGTCAGTGTGTGTGGGACCCGTACCCCAGTGAGAGTCAGTGTGTGTGGGACCCGTACCCCAGTGAGTGTCAGTGTGTGTGGGACCCGTACCCCAGTGAGAGTCAGTGTGTGTGGGACCCCAGTGAGGGTCAGTGTGTGTTGCACCCCAGTGAGGGTCAGTGTGTGTTGGACCCCAGTGAGGGTCAGTGTGTGGGGGACCCGTACCCCAGTGAAGGTCAGTGTGTGTGGGACCCGTACCCCAGTGAGAGTCAGTGTGTGTGGGACCCGTACCCCAGTGAGAGTCAGTGTGTGTGGGACCCGTACCCCAGTGAGAGTCAGTGTGTGTGGGACCCGTACCCCAGTGAGAGTCAGTGTGTGTGGGACCCGTACCCCAGTGAGAGTCAGTGTGTGTGGGACCCGTACCCCAGTGAGAGTCAGTGTGTGTGGGACCCATACCCCAGTGAGAGTCAGTGTGTGTGGGACCCGTACCCCAGTGAGAGTCAGTGTGTGTGGCACCCCAGTGAGGGTCAGTGTTTGTGGGACCCCAGTGAGGGTCAGTGTGTGTGGGACCCCAGTGAGGGTCAGTGTGTGTGGGTCCCCAGTGAGAGTCACAGTGTGTGTGGGACCCCAGTGAGAGTCAATGTGTGTGGGACCCCAGTGAGAGTCAGTGCGTGTGGGACCCCAGTGAGGGTCAGTGTGTGTGGGACCCCAGTGAGAGTCAGTGTGTGTGGGACCCCAGTGAGGGTCAGTCTGTGTGGGACCCCAGTGAGAGTCAGTGTGTGTGGGACCCCAGTGAGAGTCAGTGTGTGTGGGACCCCAGTGAGAGTCAGTGCGTGTGGGACCCCAGTGAGGGTCAGTGTGTGTGGGACCCCAGTGAGGGTCAGTGTGTGTGGGACCCCAGTGAGGGTCAGTGTGTGGGACCCCAGTGAGGGTCAGTGTATGTGGGACCCCAGTGAGGGTCAGTGTGTGTGGGACCCCAGTGAGGGTCAGTGTATGTGGGACCCCAGTGAGGGTCAGTGTGTGTGGGACCCCAGTGAGGGTCAGTGTGTGTGGGACCCCAGTGAGGGTCATTGTATGTGGGACCCCAGTGAGGGTCAGTGTGTGTGGGACCCCAGTGAGGGTCAGTGTGTGGGACCCCAGTGAGGGTCAGTGTATGTGGGACCCCAGTGAGGGTCATTGTATGTGGGACCCCAGTGAGGGTCAGTGTGTGTGGGACCCCAGTGAGGGTCAGTGTGTGGGACCCCAGTGAGGGTCAGTGTATGTGGGACCCCAGTGAGGGTCAGTGTGTGTGGGACCCCAGTGAGGGTCAGTGTGTGTGGGACCCCAGTGAAGGTCAGTAAACCTTGTATAACTGAGTTGAGGAGGTGGGTGGTGAAGGTGTGGAATTGTGTCCCACAGAAAGTAGGTGAGGCCAAAACATTTTTTGATTTCAGGAAGTAATTCGGGATGAGGCGATTTGGAGGGAAGGGATTGATCAGAATATTGAATTTGTTGATCAGCCGTGATCAAAATTAAAGGCAGAGCAGGCTGGGAGATAGAAATATAAAAGATAGGTGAGGTGGAGGCCATTTGGCCCTCTAGCCTACCCCACCATTTATCACGATCATGACTGATCATCCAACTCAATAACTTAATCTTGTTTCTCCCATAACCTTTGATCCCGTTTGTCTCAGGTAATTGTTATGGGGGACTTTAACTTTACTAATATTGATTGGAATTGCTCAGCTCTAGCTCGTTAGAGGGGTCAGTTTTGTTCAAAGCGTGCAGGAAGGTTTTTTGACTCAGTATGTAGATAGGCCAACTAGAGGTGAGGCTATATTGGATTTGGTGCTGGGAAATGAGCCAGACCAGGTGCTAGACTTGGAAGTTGGTGTGCATTTTGGTGATAGTGACCACAATTCGGTTACGTTCACCTTAGTGATGGAAAGGGATAGGCATGAACCTCGGGTCAGTAGTTTTAGCTGGGGGAAGGGTAATTATGAGGCTATTAGGAGAGAATTAGGAAGCATTGGTTGGACTAGGAGATTACATGGACTGGGAACGTCCGAAATGTGGAATTTTTTCAAGGAACAGCTATTGCGGGTCTGTGATAAGTATATCCCTGTCAGGCAAGGAGGATTTGGTAGGCCCAGGGAACCGTGGTGCACTAAAAATGTTGATTCGTTGGTTAGGAAGGAAAAGGAGGCTTATGTTCGGATGAGGCTTGAGGGCTCAGGTAGTGCATTAGAAAGTTTTAGATTGGCTAGGAGGGAGTTGAAGAGGGAGTTAAGAAGGGCTAAAAGAAGACATGAGATGACTTTGGCCGATAGGATTAAGGAGAATCCTAAGGCGTTTTACAGGTATGTCAAGAACAGAAGGTTGGTTAGGACAAGATTAGGGCCAGTTACAGACAGTAGAGGGAAGTTGTGTGTGGAACCAGAAGAGATTGGAGAGGCGTTGAACCAATATTTCTCTTCGGTGTTCACGCAAGGGGACATGAAAGTAGCTGAGGAGGACACTGGGGTGCAGGGGTGTAAAATAGACAGTATTGCAGTTGATACCGGGGATGTGCTGGATATTCTAGAGGGCTTGAAAATAGATAAGTCGCCTGGCCCAGACGGGATTTACCCTAGGATTCTCTGGGAGGCAAGAGAGGTGATTGAAGAGCCTCTGGCTCTGATCTTCAGGTCATCGTTGGTCTCTGGTATAGTACCAGAAGATTGGAGGATAGCGAATGTTGTCCCATTGTTTAAGAAGGGGAACAGAGACTTTCCCAGGAATTATAGCCCGTTTAGTCTTACTTCTGTTGTGGGCAAGGTTTTAGAAAGAATTATTCGGGATAGGATTTATAGTTATTTGGAGAGTAATGAATTGATTAGAGACAGTCAGCATGGTTTTATAGCAGGTAGGTCGTGCCTTACTAACCTTATTGAGTTCTTTGAGAAAGTGACCAAAGAGGTGGATGGGGGTAAGGCAGTGGACGTGGTGTATATGGATTTTAGTAAGGCGTTTGATAAGGTTCACCATGTTAGGCTTCTGCAGAAAATGCAGATGTATTGGATTGGGGGTGATCTAGGTAATTGGATCAGGAATTGGCTAGCAGATAGGAGACAGAGGGTGGTGGTTGATGGTGAATATTCATCATGGAGTTTGGTTACGAGTGGTGTGCCTCAGGGATCTGTTTTGGGGCCACTGCTGTTTGTAATTTTTATTAATGATCTGGATGAGGGTATAGTTGGGTGGATTAGTGAGTTTGCTGATGACACCAAAGTTGAAAGTGTGGTAGATTGTGAGGAAGAGTGTCATAGTTTGCAGGAAGACTTAGACAGGTTGCAGAGCTGGGCCGAGAGGTGGCGGATGGAGTTTAATGTGGAGAAGTGTGAGGTAATTCATTTCGGTAGGAATAACAGATGTGTTGAGTATAGGGCTAACGGGAGGACTTTGAATAGTGTGGAGGAGCAGAGGGATCTAGGTGTATGTGTACATAGATCCCTGAAAGTTGGGAGTCAAGTAGATAAGGTTGTTAAGAAGGCATACGGTGTCTTGGCGTTTATTGGTAGGGGGATTGAATTTAGGAGTCGCAGCGTCATGTTACAACTGTACACATCTCTGGTGCGGCCGCACTTGGAGTTTTGTGTGCGGTTCTGGTCCCCACATTACAGGAAGGACGTGGAAGCTTTGGAGAGGGTGCAGAGGAGGTTTACCAGGATGTTGCCTGGTATGGAGGGGAGGTCCTATGAGGAGAGACTGAGGGATTTGGGGTTGTTTTCGCTGGAAAGAAGGAGGCTAAGAGGGGATTTCATTGAAACATATAAGATGATTAGAGGTTTAGACAGGGTGGACAGTGATAGCCTTTTTCCTAGGATGGAGAAAGCTAGCACGAGGGGGCATGGCTTTAAATTAAGGGGGGGTAGTTATAGGACTGATGTCAGGGGTAGGTTCTTTACCCAGAGGGTGGTGAGGGATTGGAATGCCCTGCCAGCTGCAGTTGTAAATGCGCCTAGTTTGGGGGCGTTTAAGAGATCTGTGGATAGGTTTATGGATGAAAAGGGATTGGTTTAGGCTAGTGGGTCATTGTTTTGTAACTGGTCGGCGCAACATCGTGGGCCGAAGGGCCTGTTCTGCGCTGTAATGTTCTATGTTCTATGTTCTAGGTGCGATATCCAGCTGCCTCTTGAATATGTCTGGCTCCCTGCTTCTCGCTTCTTTATGTTTCTATGTAACGGGGATGAAGTGAAAACAGTTGAGAGCTTCAAGTTTTTAGGTGTCCAGATTACCAACCCCTGTCCTGGATCCCCCCATGCTGACACTATAGTTAAGAAAGCCCCACCAACGCCTCTACTTTCTCAGAAAGCGAAGGAAATTTGACATGTCCGCTACAACTCTCACCAACGTTTACAGATGCATTCTTTCTGGTTGTATCGCAGTTTGGTGTGGTTCCTGCTCTGACCAAAACAACAAGGAATTATAAATCATAGAATCATATAATCCTTGTAGTGCAGAGGAGGCCATTTGACCCATCGAGTCTGCACTGACAACAATCCCATCCAGGCCCCACCCCCGTAACCCCATGTATTTACCCTAGCTAGTGCCCCTGAAACTAAGGGGCAATTTAGCACGGCCAATCCACCTAACCTGCACATCTTTGGACCATGGGAGGAAACCGGAGCACGGGGAGAATGTGCAGACTCTGCACAGACATTGACCTGAGCCGGGAATCGAACTTCGATCCTTGGTGCTGTGAGACAGCTGTGCTAATCACCGTAGCACCGTGCCATCCCAAAGGATTGTGAATGTAGCCCAGTTCATCACACAAACCAGCCTCCCATCCATTGACTCTGTCTACACTTCCCACTGCCTCGGGAAAAAGCAGCTGGCATAATGAAGCCCCCCTACCACTCCCCTCCACTACCCCCCCCCCCCCCCCCCCCTCACTGCCCCCCCCACCCCCGCAACCCCACACACCCCGGACATTCTCTCTTCCATCTTCTTCCATCGGGGAAAAAGATACAAAAGTCTGAGGTCCCGTACCAACCGACTCAAGAACAGCTTCTTCCCTGCTGCTGTCAGACTTTTGAATGGACCTCCCTCACATTAAGCTGATCTTTCTCTACACCCTCGCTGTGACTGTAACACTACATTCCGCACCCTCTCCTTTCCTTCTCCCCTACGTACTCTATGAAAGGTATGCTTTGTATGGCATGGTAGAAACAATACTTTTCACTGTATCCCAATGAGACAATAATAAATCAAATCAAATAATGTGGAGACCAGAACTGCACACAGTACTCCAGCTGTGGCCTCACCAAAGTTCTATACAACTCCAACATGATTTCCCTGCTTTTGTGATCTATACCCCGATTGATAAAGGTGAGCGTCCCATTTGCCCTTTTCACCATCCTACTAACATACCCTTCCGCTGCCAGAGATCTGTGAGCAAACACACCAAGATCCCTTTCTTTCCCAGAATCTCCTCGTGTCCTACCACTCACTGAATACTTTCCTGGATAAATTATTCCTTCCAAAGTGTATCACCTCACACTTTTCAGGGTTAAATTCCATCTGTCATTTATCTGTCCATTTGACCATAGTAAAAAGTCTGACAACACCAGGTTTTAGTCCAACCGATTTATTTGATAATATTCTCACAAGCTTTCGAGGGGACTGCCTCTTCGTCAGGTGAATGGAGAGTTCTGGCCTCGGACAGAGCATATAAAGCACAGACAGTTGCGAATCCTTACACCTAACCTGCTGTTCAAGTCTTAAAGTGGCTGATAATGTGAGTGGAAGGAGCACTGATCACAGTTTAAAGAGATGTGTATTGTCTCCAGACAGTACAGTGAGTGAGGTTTTGCAAACCCAGGCAAGTCACGGGGGTTACAGATAGTGCGACATGAACCCAAGATCCCTGTTGAGACCGTCCTCATGTGTGCGGAACTTGGCTATCAGTCTCTGTTCAGCGACTCTGCGCTGTCGTGTGTCGTGAAGGCCGCCTTGGAGAATGCTTACCCGAAGGTCAGAGGCTGAATGCCCGTGACCACTGAAGTGTTCGCCAACAGGAAGGGAACAGTCTTGCCTGGTGACTGTCGAGCGATGTTCATTCATCCGTTGTCGTAGCGTCTGCATGGTCTCCCCAATGTACCATGCTTCGGGTCATCCTTTCTTGCAGCGTATCAGGTAGACAATTTTGGCCGAGTTGCAAGAGTATTTACCATGTACCTGGTGGATGGTATTCTCACGTGTGATGATGGTATCCATGTTGATGATCCGGCATGTCTTGCAGAGGTTGCTGTGGCAGGGTTGTGTGGTATTGTGGTCACTGTTCTCCTGAAGGCTGGGTAGTTTGCTGCGAACAATGGTCTGTTTGAGGTTGTGTGGTTGTCTGAAAGCAAGAAGTGGGGGTGTGGGGATAGCCCTGGCGAGATGTTTGTCTTCATCAATGATATGTTGAAGACTCCGGAGAAGATGTCGTAGCTTCTCCGCTCCGGGGAAGTACTGGACGACGAAGGGTACTCTGTCCACTGTGTCCACCATACAGACGCTACGACAACGGATGAATGAATATCGCTCGACAGTCACCAGGCAAGACTGTTCCCTTCCTGTTGGCGAACACTTCAGTGGTCACGGGCATTCAGCCTCTGACCTTCGGGTAAGCATTCTCCAAGGCGGCCCTCATGACACACGACAGCGCAGAGTCGCTGAGCAGAGACTGATAGCCAAGTTCCGCACACATGAGGACGGTCTCAACAGGGATCTTGGGTTCATGTCGCACTATCTGTAACCCCCGTGACTTGCCTGGGTTTGCAAAACCTCACTCACTGTATTGTCTGGAGACAATACACATCTCTTTAAACTGTGATCAGTGCTCCTTCCACTCACATTATCAGCCACTTTAGGTCTTGAACAGCAGGTTAGGTGTAAGGATTCGCATTCTAATCAGCAATCTCTAAACTGTCTGTGCTTTATATGCTCTGTCTGAGGCCAGAACTCTCCATTCACCTGACGAAGAGGCAGTCCCCTCGAAAGCTTGTGAGAATATTATCAAATAAACAGGTTGGACTAAAACCTGGTGTTGTCAGACTTTTTACTGTGTTTACGCCAGTCCAACGCCGGCATACCCACATTTGACCATAGAACATAGAACATTCCAGAGCAGTACAGGCCCTTCGGCCCTCGATGTTGCGCCGACCAGTGGAACCAATCTAATGACCCTCTAACCTAAACTATTCCAATGTTATCCATATGCCTATCCACTGACCATTTGAACGCCCTTGAAGTTGGCGAATCCACAACTGCTGCAGGCAGGGCATTCCACACCCTTACTACCCTCTGAGTAAAGAACCTACCTCTGACATCCATCCTATAATTACCACCCCTTAATTTAAAGCTATGTCCCCTTGTGTTAGCCATCACCATCCGAGGTAAAAGGCTCTCACTGTCCACCCTATCCGATCCTTTGATCATCTTGGATGCCTCAATCAGGTCACCTCTAAACCTTCTTCTCTCTAATGAAAATAACCTCAAGTCCCTCAGCCTTTCCTCATAAGACCTTCCCACCATACCAGTCAACATCCTGGTAAACCTCCTCTGCACCCTTTCCAATGCCTCCACATCTTTCTTATAATGCGGCGACCAGAACTGTACACAATACTCCAAGTGCGGCCGCACCAGAGTTTTGTACAGTTGTAACATGACCTCACGGCTCCGAAATTCAATCCCTCTACCAATAAAAGCTAACACACCGTACGCCTTCTTAACAACCTTATCAACCTGGGTGCCAACTTTCAGGGATCTATGCACATGTACCCCGAGATCTCTCTGCTCGTCAACACTACTAAGAGTCCTTCCATTAGTCCTATATTCTGTACTCCTGTTACTCTTACCAAAGTGAATCACCTCACACTTTTCCGTATTAAACTCCACCTCTCGGCCCAGCTCTGCATCTTATCTATGTCCGTCTGTATCGATTCCGTCTGTATCTTCTCGTAGCCCAAGACTCACCTGGCCAATCTCCGTGTCATCCACAAACTTACTAGCCCTCCTCCCCCGTATAATCTTCAATGTCATTTATAGAAATGGAAATGATCGGGTTGAAACTTACCTTGTGTTTCTCTGTAGATTGTGCTGAGTACTTGTGTTGCTGCAATGTAAATGTTCTCTATCTGTGTCTAACTGTGAGAATGACTAAACTGCAGAGTGGAAGATCAGATAACCGAGAGGTGAAAGACCGACATTTCAATGAACTATCTCTTATCTGAGCACAGATTGTGATTTCTGAACATTTATCGATCCGTCCACTTACAACCACTGCCCACCGGCCTGTCAATCAGTAACACTCAGTGTGACAACTCAGAACGGAGAGTAAACCTCCCCCAGGGGAAAGCTGTGAATGTCCCCCTGACCCCCTGTGTCCCAGACACATTCTTCATCTGACCCCCACTTTCCCCACCACCCTCACTCTCCCCCACCCTCTGCCCTCACTCACTCTCCCCCCACCCTCACTCTCCCCCCACCCTCACTCTCCCCCAACACACTGTCCCCCACCCTCACTCACTCTCCCCCCACCCTCACTCTCCCCCAACACACTGTCCCCCACCCTCACTCACTCTCCCCCAACCCTCACTCTTCCCCACCCTCACTCTCCCCCCACTCTCACTCTTCCCCTCCCTCCCACACCTCACCCCTCCCCCCATGCCTCCCTCCCCCCCACAAACCCCCCACCCAGTGCCTCCCCCTCCCCTCCAGTGAGGCTGTGAGTGTGGTGTGAGCTGGTTATTGAGTAACTCAGGAGGGCTCGATGTGGGAAGGACAGAGATTCCATTCCCGCTGAGCTGCTGGAACAGACTGGATCCCCACCGTCATTCCCGTTTAAGGTGGGGTGGCGGGGTGGGGGGGTGGACACACAGCCTCACCCTGCACCCCGGGGTGGGGGGGTGGACACACAGCCTCACCCTGCACCCCGGGGTGGGGGGGTGGACACACAGCCTCACCCTGCACCCCGGGGTGGGGGGGTGGACACACAGCCTCACCCTGCACCCTGGGGTGGGGGCCTGGACACACAGCCTCACCCTGCACCCCGGGGTGGGGGGGTGGACACACAGTCTCACCCTGCACCCTGGGGTGGACACACAGCCTCACCCTGCACCCTGGGGTGGGGGGGTGGACACACAGCCTCACCCTGCACCCCGGGGTGGGGGTGGTGACAGGGCCCACAGCAGCAGAGACTCAAACTGACGTTACACTGTATGAGGCAATCTGCCCTCACTGAACAATGAGGAGAGGGAGGATTATAGTGTTACACTATTCACCACACACAACAGCACAGAGTCGCTGAGCAGAGACTGATAGCCACACACGAGGACGGCCTCAATCGGGATCTGTAAACCTGTAAAGACTCGCATCCCAACCATTATTCTGTAAATTGAGTTTGTGTCTTTATATACCCTGTTTGTGAACAGAACTCCCACTCACCTGATGAAGGAGTGAGACTCTGAAAGCTGGTGAATTTTGCTACCAAATAAACCTGTTGGACTTTAACCTGGTGTGGTGAGACTTCTTAATATGTAGGTACACCCACATTGCTGTTAGGGAGGGAGTTCCAGGATTTCATCTCTCTTGCTGGCAACAGTTAGAGTCTTAACAGGTTAACCAACAACATCTGCATCAGACTGACACTGGGGAGAATCTGCAAACTCATCTTCAAAGCATCAGTGAGACCCCCAGATTCCAACTTGGTGACACTTCCAACACCTCCCCACGCCTCCCAACATCTCCCGACATCTCCCCCACACCCCCCAACACCTCCTCTCACCCCCCGGCACCCCCCCACACCCCCAGACACCTTCCCACACCTCCCCACACCCCCCAACACCTCCTCTCACCCCCCGGCACCCCCAGACACCTTCCCACACCTCCCCTCACCCCCCGGCACCTCTCCACACCCCCAGGTACCTTCCCACACCTCCCCTCACCCCCCGGCACCTCCCCACACCCCCAGACACCTCTCCACACCTCCCAACATCTCCCGACACCTCCCCACACCCCCCAACACCTCCCCTCACCCCCCGGCACCTCTCCACACCCCCAGATACCTTCCCACACCTCCCCTCACCCCCCGGCACCTCTCCACACCCCCAGACACCTCTCCACACCTCCCAACATCTCCCGACACCTCCCCACACCCCCCAACACCTCCCCTCACCCCCCGGCACCTCTCCACACCCCCAGATACCTTCCCACACCTCCCCTCACCCCCCGGCACCTCTCCACACCCCCAGACACCTCTCCACACCTCCCGACACCTCCCGACACCTCCCGACACCCCCCGACACCTCCCGACACCCCCCGACACCTCCCCACACCCCCCAACACCTTCCCAAACCCCTGGCACTTCCCGACACCTCCCCACACCTCCCGACACTCCCGATACCTCCCCACACTTCCCGACACTCCCGACACCTCCCTACACTTCCTGGCCCATCAGCTGTGGAAATCCTCATCCTGAACATATTCGCTCCAGATTTGACAGCTCCAACATCCTCCCACATCTCACTCCAGAAGCATTAGATCCCCACAAACTCTGCACTAACTGTGGATAAGATCCATTCCCAATCACTCCCGTACCACTGATCCCATTCAGTATCATTCCCATGATCTCTGACCCTGTTCCCGATCATTCCCGTGACCCCTGACCCCATTCCCGATCACTCCCATGATTCCTGATCCTGTTCCCGATCATTCTTGCTGGTCAGAAACTCTCGTGTTTTATGGAGCCCGTTTGGATCATAAATTTTACATTTTGAATTGGGCTCGGATAAACACGAGATCGTTCACTTCAGGTGTGATTCAACAACACAAGAAATAGGAGCAGGAGTAGGCCATCTAGCCCTTCGAGCCTGCCCCGCCATTCAATAAGATCATGGCTGATCTGTCGTGGCTCAGCTCCACCTTCCTGCCCTCTCCCCATAACCCTTAATCCCTTCTCTTATCAAAAACCCATCAACCCGCTTCTTAAAAATATTTAGCGAGGCAGCCTCCACCACTTCAACGGGCAGAGAATTCCAGAGATTCACCACCCTTTGAGTGAAGAAGTTCCTCCTCAACTCTGTTCTAAACCACCTCCCCTTTATCTTGAGGCTGTGCCCCCTAGTCCTACTGTCCTTTCTGAGTGGGAAGAGTCTCTCCACCTCTATCCTATCCATCCCATTCATCATCTTATACGTCTCAATGAGATCTCCCCTCATTCTTCTAAACTCCAATGAGTACAAGCCTAGTTCAAAGAACAAAGAACAACACAGCACGGGAAACAGGCCCTTCGGCCCAACGAGCCCGCGCCGCCATCCCATTGTCAGTGACCTATTCATGATTTTAGTCTACGCCTAATGTGCGAGGATCAGGGAGGTCCAATATAGGGACAATTTGTTACCCCATCAATCAGCCTAAAAGCACATTTTTGGGATGTGGGAGGAAACCGGAGCACCCGGAGGAAACCCACGCAACCACGGGGAGAACGCGCAAACTCCCACGGACACAGGCCCAAATCCATGTGTCCGCACAGCAACAGAGATAGTCTCTGAGCTGTCATGATGCCCTCGAGATGGTCCAGTTTAAGCACACTAACGACATGAAGCAATAGGCAACTCCCGAAGCAACATCCAAGAGCAGCCCACCACAACCTGCCGCATGCATGCCCCTTGCTGGTCAACAAGGTGGACTTAAATGCCTGTGGAGGCAAAAATTCATTATTAAACAGGCAAAGACTGTAACATCCCTGAGGCAAAAACAGAATCCCAAGCCTACAATGTTTAGTAAGGCCTGCTATATCCCCCTATATGTAAACCGCTCATGTGGCTGTCTAAGTGACTCTTAAACAACCCTAGCGTGCCTGCTTCCACCACCTTACTCGGCAGTGCATTTCACACCCCCACTACCATTTGCGTGAAAAACTGCCCTCTAATATTTGTCTTATACCTAGCCCCCCTCACCCTAAGCCCGTAGTTCATTCAGCCTCTCCTCATAGCTCAACCCCCTCAACTCCGGTATCAGCCTAGTAAACCTCCTCTGTACTCCCTCCAAGGCCAAAATATCTTTGCGCAGGTACGGCGCCCAAAACTGCACACAGTACTCCAGCTGCGGCCTCACCAATGCCCTATACAGCTGCAGCAAGACCTCCCTACTTTTATATTCAATCCCCCTCGCTATGAAGGCCAGCATCCCATTCGCCTTCCTGACCACCTGCTGCACCTGCAAGCTGGGTTTTTGCGACTCATGCACAAGGACCCCGAGGTCCCTCTGCACCGTCGCCTGCTGCAGTTTTTCGCCCCGTAAGTAATAGTCCTTCCTACCATTCCTCCTACCAAAGTGGACCACCTCACACTTGCCAACATTAAATTCCATTTGCCATTTCCTGGCCCATTCGCCCAGTCTATCTAGATCCTTCTGCAGACTCTCCACACCCTCCGCACAATTTGCCTTTCCCCCAATCTTGGTGTCATCAGCAAATTTCGACACCCTGCACTCGGTTCCCTCCTCCAGATCATCTATATAAATGGTAAATAGCTGAGGCCCCAACAAGGAAGTCAAAGGATATCTATGGCAGCCTCAGGAATGTGGAGTTTAGGCTACAGTTGAATCTGCCATGATTCGTTTTGAATGGCGGAGCAGACTCAAAAGGCCAAATGGCCTACCCCTGTTCTCAAATGACCCACTGGGGAGCTTTTATCAAAGTTTATTTAAGTACACAGTTAACATGTATAAGAATAAAATTAGCAATAACTTTCATCAATAACAAACAAAAAGTCATGGTATTCAAAATGTTCCAATCAAATAAACCTCCCTGTACAAAATCCCTGCCACAGATTGAACAAAATGCGAATGCTGACGTGATGCCGGAACTTAGTTCTTTGGGTGGAGAATTGAAACATTGCATTCCCAATCTTGTAACTTCTAACAGTTTCTGGATATATACACAAACCAGCCTGAAGCTTCCCAAAACATCAGAGAGAGGGAGAGACTCTCGGCAAGAAACCACTAGTAGCAGACGTCTCAGTCCAGGGAGGCCAAGAGACCTTGCTTCTAGCTCACCAGCAGAATTTCCAATCCCAGGGAGAGAGAAACAAACACTGCTTTCCAGCTTAATGTCCACCCCTTTCAGATGAGAGGGGAGAGATACAAAAGTGTCCAGAGGGGCAATTTTTTCGCACAGAGGGTGTTGAGTGTCTGGAACAAGCTGCCAGAGGCAGTAGTAGAAGTGGGTACAATTTTTTCTTTTAAAAAGTGTTTAGACAGTTACATGGGTACGATGGGTAGAGAGGGGTATGGGCCTAATGCGGACAATTGGACTAGTTTAGGGGATTTTAAAAAAAGGCAGCATGGAGAAGTGGAGCCGAAGGGCCTGTTTCCATGCTATAGACCTCGATGATTCTATGAAAATGAAGAAATCCCAGAGAAGAGGATTAATTATCTGAAGAGGAACCACCTGACTTTGTCATGTCAATCCTTCTGCTCACAATCCACGCAAAATCAAACATGCACAGAAATAAAATTAGGAATAACTTTCATCAATAACAAACAAACAGATTGGTGGCAGAGTGGACAGTGAAGAAAGTTATCTTCAATTGCAACGGGATCTTGATCAATTGGGCCAGTGGGCTGACCAATGGCAGATGGAGTTTAATTTAGATAAATGTGAGGTGATGCATTTTGGTCGATTGAACCAGGGCAGGACTTACTCAGTTAATGGTAGGGTGTTGGGGAGAGTTACAGAACAAAGAGATCTCGGGGGACAGGTTCATAGCTCCTTGAAAGTGGAGTCACAGGTGGACAGAGTGGTGAAGAAGGCATTCAGCATGCTTGGTTTCATCGGTCAGAACATTGAATACAGGAGTTGGGACGTCTTGTTGAAGTTGTACAAGACATTGGGAAGGCCACACTTGGAATACTGTGTACAATTCTGGTCACCCTATTATAGAAAGGCTATTATTAAACTAGAAAGAGTGCAGAAAAGATTTACTAGGATGTTACCGGGACTTGATGGATTGAGTTATAAGGAGGGGCTGAATAGACTGGGAATTTTTTCTCTGGAGCGTAGGAGGGTGAGGGGTGATCTTATAGAGTATTATAATTAATAAGGGGCCTAGACAAGGTAGATAGTCAATATCAGAGTGGATAAATCCCCAGGACCGGACAGGGTATTCCTACGGACCTTGAAGGAGGCGAGTGTTGAAATTGCAGGGCCCTGGCAGATATATTTAAAATGTTGGTATCCACGGGTGAGGTGCCAGATGATTGGAGGACAGCTTATGTTATTCCAATGTTTAAAAAAGATTGAAAAAGTAATCCGGGAAATTATAGGCCGGTAAGCTTGATATCAGTAGTAGGTAAATTATTGGAAGGAGTACTAAGAGATAGAATCTACAAATACTTGGATGGATATGGACTTATTAGGGAGAATCAACATGGCTTTGTGTGTGGTAGGTCATGTTTAACCAATCTATTAGAGTTTTTCGAGGAGGTTACCAGGCAAGTTGATGAAGGGAAGGCGGTGGATGTTGTCTACCTGGATTTCAGCAAGGCCTTTGACAAGGTCCCTCATGGGAGGTTAGTTAGGAAGGTTCAGTCGCTAGGTATAGATGGGGAGGTAGTAAATTGGATTAGACATTGGCTCAATGGAAGAACACAGTAAAAAGTCTGACAACACCAGGTTTTAGTCCAACCTATTTATTTGATAATATTCTCACAAGCTTTCGGGTTAGTCCCTTCGTCAGGTGAATGGAGAGTTCTGGCCTCAGACAGAGCATATAAAGCACAGACAGTTTAGAGATTACTGATTGTCTGTGCTTTATATGCTCTGTCTGAGGTCAGAACTCTCCATTCACCTGACGAAGGGACGAACCTTGCAGGAAGGTTTTTTGACTCAGTATGTAGATAGGCCAACTAGAGGTGAGGCTATATTGGATTTGGTGCTGGGAAATGAGCCAGACCAGGTGCTAGACTTGGAAGTTGGTGTGCATTTTGGGGATAGTGACCACAATTCGATTACGTTCACCTTAGTGATGGAAAGGGATAGGCATGAACCTCAGGTCAGTAGTTTTAGCTGGGGCAAGGGTAATTATGAGGCTATTAGGAGAGAATTAGGAAGCATAGGTTGGTCTAGGAGATTACAGGGACTGGGAACGTCTGAAATGTGGAGTTTTTTCAAGGAGCAGCTACTGCGAGTCCGTGATAGGTATGTCCCTGTCAGGCAAGGAGGAATTGGTAGGGCTAGGGAACCGTGGTGCACCAAAAAAGTTTTCTCGTTGGTTAAGAGGAAAAAGGAGGCTTATGTTCGGATGAGACATGAGGGCTCGGGTAGTGCACTAGAAAACTTTAGATTGGCTAGGAGGGAGTTGAAGAGTGAGCTAAGAAGGGCTAAAAGAGGACATGAGAAGACTTTGGCTGATAGGATTAAGGAGAATTCTAAGGCGTTCTATAGGTATGTTAAGAACAGAAGGTTGGTCAGGGCAAGATTAGGGCCAGTTATAGACAGCAGAGGGAAGTTGTGTGTGGAACCGAAGGAGATTGGAGAGGCATTGAACCAATATTTCTCTTCGGTGTTCACGCAGGGGGACATGGATATAGCTGAGGAGGACACTAGATTGCAGGGGAGTAGAATTGACAGTGTTGCAGTTGATAAGGAGGATGTGGTTGATATTCTGGAGGGTCTGAAAATAGATAAGTCCCCTGGTCCGGATGGGATTTACCCCAGGATTCTCTGGGAGGCAAGAGAGGTGATTGCAGAGCCTCTGGCTCTGATCTTCAGGTCGTCGTTGGTCTCAGATATAGTACCGGAAGATTGGAGGTTAGCGAATGTTGTCCCATTGTTTAAGAAGGGGAATAGAGACTTCCCTGGGAATTATAGACCGTTGAGTCTCACTTCTGTTGTGGGCAAGGTTTTAGAAAGAATTATTACGGATAGGATTTATAGTTATTTGGAGAGTAATGAATTGATTGGAGATAGTCAGCATGGTTTTGTAGCGGGTAGGTCGTGCCTTACTAACCTTATTGAGTTTTTTGAGAAAGTGACCAAAGAGGTGGATGGGGGTAAGGCAGTGGACGTGGTGTATATGGATTTTAGTAAGGCGTTTGATAAGGTTCACCATGGTAGGCTTCTGCAGAAAATGCAGATGTATGGGATTGGGGGTGATCTAGGGAATTGGATCAGGAATTGGCTAGCAGATAGGAGACGGAGGGTGGTGGTTGAAGGTAAATATTCATCATGGAGTTCGGTTATGAGTGGTGTGCCTCAGGGATCTGTTTTGGGGCCACTGCTGTTTGTAATTTTTATTAATGATCTGGATGAGGGTATAGTTGGGTGGATTAGTAAATTTGCTGATGACACCAAAGTCGGAGGTGTGGTAGATAGTGATGAAGGGTGTCATAGTTTGCAGGAAGACTTAGACAGGTTGCAGAGCTGGGCCGAGAGGTGGCGGATGGAGTTTAATGTGGAGAAGTGTGAGGTAATTCACTTTGGTAGGAATAACAGATGTGTCGAGTATAGGGCTAACTGGAGGACTTTGAATAGTGTGGAGGAGCAGAGGGATCTAGGTGTATGTGTACATAGATCCCTGAAAGTTGGGAATCAAGTAGATAAGGTTGTTAAGAAGGCATACGGTGTCTTGGCGTTTATTGGTAGGGGGATTGAATTTAGGAGTCGCAGCGTCATGTTGCAACTGTACACAACTCTGGTGCGGCCGCACTTGGAGTACTGTGTGCAGTTCTGGTCCCCACATTACAGGAAGGATGTGGAGGCTTTGGAGAGGGTGCAGAGGAGGTTTACCAGGATGTTGCCTGGTATGGTGGGGAGATCCTATGAGGAGAGACAGAGATTTGGGGTTGTTTTCGCTGGAAAGAAGGCGGCTGAGAGGGGATCTCATTGAAACATATAAGATGATTAGAGGTTTAGACAGGGTAGATAGTGATAGCCTTTTTCCTAGGATGGAGAAAGCTAGCACGAGGGGGCACGATTTTAAATTAAGGGGGGGTAGTTATAGGACAGATGTCAGGGGTAGGTTCTTTACCCAGAGGGTGGTGAGGGACTGGAATGCCCTGCCAGCTGCAGTTGTAAATGCACCTAGTTTGGGGGCGTTTAAAAGATCTGTGGATAGGTTTATGGATGAAAAGGGATTGGTTTAGGCTAGTGGGTCATTGTTTTGTAACTGGTCGGCGCAACATCGTGGGCCGAAGGGCCTGTTCTGCGCTGTAATGTTCTATGTTCTATGTTTTTGCTGGAAAGAAGGCGGCTAAGAGGGGATCTTATTGAAACATATAAGATGATTAGAGGTTTAGATAGGGTAGATAGTGATAGCCTTTTTCCTCTGATGGAGAAAGCTAGCACGAGGGGGCATGGCTTTAAATTAAGGGGTGGTAGTTATAGGACTGACGTCAGGGGTAGGTTCTTTACCCAGAGGGTGGTGAGGGATTGGAATGCCCTGCCTGCTGCAGTTGTAAATGCGCCTAGGCCTTCATAGCGAGGGGGATTGAATATAAAAGTAGGGAGGTCTTGCTGCAGCTGTATAGGGAATTGGTGAGGCCGCAGCTGGAGTACTGTGTGCAGTTTTGGGCGCCGCACCTGCGCAAGGATATTTTGGCCCTGGAGGGAGTGCAGAGGAGGTTCACTAGGCTGATACCAGAGTTGAGGGGATTGAGCTATGAGGAGAGGCTGAATAAACTAGGCTTGTACTCGTTAGAGTTTAGAAGAATGAGGGGAGATCTCATTGAGACGTATAAGATGATGAATGGGATGGATAGGATAGAGGTGGAGAGACTCTTCCCGCTCAAAAAAGACAGTAGGACTAGGGGGCACAGCCTCAAGATAAAGGGGAGGCGGTTTAGAACGGAGTTGAGGAACTTCTTCACTCAAAGGGTGGTGAATCTCTGGAATTCTCTGCCCGTTGAAGTGGTGGAGGCTGCCTCGCTAAATATTTTTAAGAAGCGGGTTGATGGGTTTTTGATAAGAGAAGGGATTAAGGGTTATGGGGAGAGGGCGGGAAGGTGGAACTGAGCCACGACAGATCAGCCATGATCTTATTGAATGGTGGGGCAGGCTCGAAGGGCTAGATGGCCTACTCCTGCTCCTATTTCTTATGTTCTTATGTTCTAGTTTGGGGGCGTTTAAGAGATCTGAGGATAGGTTTATGGATAAAAAGGGATTGGTTTAGGTTAGTGGGTCATTGTTTTTTAACTGGTCGGCGCAACATCGTGGGCCGAAGGGCCTGTTCTGCGCTGTAATGTTCTATGTTCTATGTAACCCGAAAGCTTGTGAGTATATTATCAAATAAATAGGTTGGACTAAAACCTGGTGTTGTCAGAGTTTTTACTGTGTTTACGCCAGCCCAACGCCGGCATACCCACATCATTGGAAGAAACTAGAGAGTGGTTGTGGAGGATTGCTTCTCTGAGTGGAGGCCTGTGACTAGTGGAGTGCCACAGGGATCGGTGTTGGGTCCATTGATATTTGTCATCTATATCAATGATCTGGATGATAATGTGGTAAATTGGATCAGCAAATTTGTTGATGATACAAAGATTGGAGGTGTAGTGGACAGTGAGGAAGGGTTTCAAAGCTTGCAGAGGGATTTGGACCAACTAGAAAAATAGACTGAAAAATGGCAAATGGAATTTAACGCAAACAAGTGTGAGGTATTACACTTTGGAAGGACAAACCAAAGTAGAACGTACAGGGTAAATGGTAGGACACTGAAGAGTGCAGTAGGACAGAGGGATCTGGGAATACAGATACAGAATTCCCTAAAAGTGGCGTCACAGGTGGATAGGGTCGTAAAGAGTGCGTTTGGTACATTGGCCTTTATAAATCGGAGTATCGAGTATAAAAGTTGGAGTGTTATGGTGAGGTTATATAAGGCATTGGTGAGGCTGAATTTAGATTATTGTGTACAGTTTTGGTCACCTAGTTACAGGAAGGATGTGAATAAGGTTGAAAGAGTGCAGAGAAGGTTCACAAGGATGTTGCTGGGACTTGAGAAGCTGAGTTACAGAGAGATTGAATAGGTTAGGACTTTATTCCCTGGAGTGTAGAAGAATGAGGGGAGATTTGATAGAGGTGTATAAGATTTTGATGGGTATAGATAGAGTGAATGCAAGCAGGCTTTTTCCACTGAGGCTAGGGGAGAAAAAAACCAGAGGGCATGGGTTAAGGGTGAAAGGAGAAAAGTTTAAAGGGAATATTAGGGGGGGATTGTTCACACAGAGAGTGGTGGGAGTGTGGAATGAGCTGCCGGATAAAGTGGTAAATGTGGGGTCACTTTTAACATTTAAGAAAAACTTGGACAGGTACATGGATGAGATGTCAGCAGAAATCCAGTATTATCTGCTGAACAGGACCCATTATCCTTAGACTGAAGACCGGTTTCAGCGATAGGCAGGAGGCCGCAACTTCAGCAAAGTTGACCTGAGCTAGGCCTGTTCCATCCCGTACAGATTAATGTGGACAAGAAGTCACAGGAACTTTAGAACATAGAACATTACAGCGCAGAACAGGCCCTTCAGCCCACGATGTTGCGCCGACCAGTTACAAAAACAATGATCCACTAGCCTAAACCAATCCCTTTTCATCCATAAACCTATCCACGGATCTCTTAAATGCCCCCAAACTAGGTGCATTTACAACTGCAGCTGGCAGGGCATTCCAATCCCTCACCACCCTCTGGGTAAAGAACCTACCCCTGACATCCGTCCTGTAACTACCCCCCCTTAATTTAAAGCCATGCCCCCTCGTGCTAGATTTCTCCATCAGAGGAAAAAGGCTATTACTATCCACCCAGCTAAACCTCTAATCATCTTATATGTTTCAATAAGATCCCCTCTTAGCCACCTTCTTTCCAGCGAAAACAACCCCAAATCTCTCAGTCTCTCCTCATAGGACCTCCCCTCCATACCAGGCAACATCCTGGTAAACCTCCTCTGCACCTTCTCCAAAGCCTCCACGTCCTTCCTGTAATGTGGGGACCAGAACTGCACACAATACTCCAAGTGCAGCCGCACCAGAGTTGTGTACTGTTGTAACATGACGCTGCGACTCCTAAATTCAATCCCCCTACCAATAAACGCCAAGACACCGTATGCCTTCTTAACAACCTTATCTACTTGACTCCCAACTTTCAGGGATCTATGTACACATACACCTAGATCCCTCTGTTCATCCACACTATTCAAAGTCCTCCCGTTAGCCCTATACTCAACACATCTGTTATTCCTACCGAAATGAATTACCTCACACTTCTCCACATTAAACTCCATCCGCCACCTCGCGGCTCAGCAAAGGAGCCCATGGCGAGTTCCTCCACTTGGAACAAACTGCCCAGCGTTGACCCTAAGTCACTCTTCTTCAAATTGAGTTGAGGAATTATTGGGCAGTACTGGGAAATATGAAAACGGTTTCATTCCCCTAATGCTATTCGGATCCTGAGGACCTCCCAAAGTCCTTCCTAGCCAATGAAGCGATAGTTGAAGTGTCTTCACCATGGTAACGGGGGAAGCATGGCTGCCAGTTTGTAAACACAGTAAGAAGTCTGACAAAATTTGTACACAGTAAGATCCCATAAAAGCAATGTTGAAGCTTCGTGCTGATTTGTCTTTTTATTGATGGTTGATTATGGGGTAAATATTGCCCAGGGCACCGGTGATAACTTTCCCTGCTCTGCTTTGAAATACTGTCACGGGATGTTCACTTTTGAATGAGGATGTTTCTAACCCAAAGGTGGCACCTGTGACAGTGCAGATTCTGCCAGTGAGGGTGCTAGTCACTATGCCCCAGAGCTTGAACGTAATTCTGTGCAATTCCGTTGCTGGCACAGTGGATAGCACCGCTGCCTCACGGCACTGGGGCCCAGCTTTGATTCCCAACTTGTCTGCACATTCTCCCCGTTTCTGTGTGGGTTTCCTCCGGGTGCTCCGAAGATGTGTGGGTTAGAACATAGATCATAGCACATAGAAAATCTACAGCACAAACAGGCCCTTCAGCCCACAAGTTGCGCTGATCATATCCCTACCTATTAGGCTTACCTATAACCCTCAAGCTTACCTATAACCCTGGGTTACGTGGATTGTCCATGGTAAATTGCCCCTTAGTGTCAGGGGGACTAGCTAAGGTAAATCATGGACCAATCATGGTCCACACAGGCACGGTTCAGTGTTGAGGATTGCTGCTCAGTATCTGATCTGCTCCTGTATTGTTTCAAAGAGCAATGGACCAGTCTCTAACCCTGAGGGGACTGAGCAGAGTTTCATAGAATATAGAACATAGGTGACAGTGGGGGTTGGCGTTACAGTGGGGCTGGGGTTACATAGAACATAGAACATAGAACATTACAGCACAAACAGGCCCTTCGGCCCTCGAGTTGCGCCGATCACATCAACCCCACCAATCTATAGACCTATCTATAACCCCCAATCCCATTAAACCCCATATACTCATCCAGAAGTCTTTTAAAAGACCCCAGCGAGTTCGCCTCCACCACCACTGACGGCAGCCGATTCCATTCACTCACCACCCTCTGAGTGAAAAACTTACCCCTAACATCTCCTCTGTACTTCCCTCCCTGTACCTTAAATCTGTGTCCTCTCGTAGCGACCATTTCAACCCGGGGAAATAGCCTCTGAGAGTCCACCCTATTTATTCCTCTCAACATTTTATAAACCTCTATCAGGTCGCCTCTCAACCTTCGTCTCTCCAGGGAAAAGAGACCCAGCTCCCTCAACCTATCTTCATAAGGCATGCCTCCCAATCCAGGCAACATCCTTGTAAATCTCCTCTGCACCCTTTCAATAGCTTCTACGTCTTTCCTATAGTAAGTTTCATTTTATCAATATGACATTCTGGCCACTGGAAGAGATATTCGAACCATAGAAACTAGAAGCAGGAGGAGGCCATTCAGCCCCTCGACTCTGCTCCACCATTCACTTTGACTATGGCTGATCATCAAATTCAATATCCTGATCCCCCTTTCCCCCTCAATCCCTTTAGCCCCAAGAGAGAAATCTCATTTCTTCTTGAATACATTCAATGTTTTGACCTGAACTACTTCCTGTGGGAATGAATTCCACAGACTCACCACTCTCTGGGTGAAGAAATGTCTCATCATCTCTGTCCTAAATGGTCTCCCCTGAATCCTCAGACTGTGACCCCTGGTTCTGGACTCCCCTATCACTCGCTAACTTTAAGGGCGTTCAAATGGTCAGTGGATAGGCATATGGATAACATTGGAATAGTTTAGGTTAGAGGGTCATTAGATTGGTTCCACTGGTCAGAGCAACATTGAGGGCCGAAGGGCCTGTACTGCGCTGTAATGTTCTATGTTCTAGCATCAGGAACATCCTCCCTGCATCTATCCTGTCTAGCCCTATAGAATTTTATAAGTCTTTATGAGATTCCCCTTCATTTGTCTGAACTCCAGCAAGAACAATCCTCATCAATCTCTCCTGATACATCAGTCCCACCATCCCCGGACTCAGCCTGGTAAACCTTCGCTGCACTCCCTCGAGAGCAAGAACATCCTTCCTCAGAAAAGGAGACCAAACTGTACACAATACTCTAGGTGTGGCCTCACCAAGGCCCCTGTATAATTATAACAACACATCCCTGCCCCTGTACTCGAAACCTCTCGGAGTACTGTGTGCAGTTTTGGGCGCCGCACCTGCGCAAGGATATTTTGGCCCTGGAGGGAGTGCAGAGGAGGTTTACTCGGCTGATACCGGAGTTGAGGGGATTGAGCTATGAGGAGAGGCTGAATTAACTAGGCTTGTACTCGTTAGAGTTTAGAAGAATGAGGGGAGATCTCATTGAGACGTATAAGATGATGAATGGGATGGATAGGATAGAGGTGGAGAGACTCTTCCCGCTCAGAAAAGACAGTAGGACTAGGGGGCACAGCCTCAAGATAAAGGGGGGGGGGGCGGTTTAGAACAGAGTTGAGGAGGAACTTCTTCACTCAAAGGGTGGTGAATCTCTGGAATTCTCTGCCCGTTGAAGTGGTGGAGGCTGCCTCGCTAAATATTTTTAAGAAACGGGTTGATGGGTTTTTGATAAGAGAAGGGATTAAGGGTTATGGGGAGAGGGCGGGAAGGTGGAGCTGAGTCACGACAGATCAGCCATGATCTTATTGAATGGCGGGGCAGGCTCGAGGGGCCAGATGGCCTACTCCTGCTCCTATTTCTTATGTTCTTATGTTCTTAACATACCATTTACCTGCTTTACCACCTGCTGTACCTGCACGCTTACCTTCAGTGACTGGTGCACAAGGACACCCAGGTCCCTCTGCAAACTCCCCTCTCCCAATTTACAGCCATTCAGATAGTAATCTGTCTTCTTGCTTTGCTTCCAAAGTGAATAACCTCACATTTATCCAAATTATTCTGCATCTGCCATTGATTAACCCACTCACCCAACCTGTCCAGATCATTCTGAAGGATCTCTGCATCCTCGTCACAGTTCACCCTCCCACCCAACTCAGTATCATCTGTAAACTTTGAGACGTTACATTTTGTTTCCTCATCCAAATCATTAATATATATTGTGAACAGCTGGGGTCCCAGCACCAATCCTGTGTCACCCCACTAGTTACTGCCGGCCAATTTGAAAAATACCCATTAATTCCTTCTCTTTGTTTCCTCTCTGCCGACCAGTTTTCTATCCATCTCAATACACTCTCCCCCATCCCATGCACTTTAATCTTGCATGATAATCTCTTGTGTGGGACTTTGTCAAACGCTTCCTGAAAGTCCAAATATACCACATCTACTGGCTCCCCCTTGTTAACTCTACGAGTTACATCTTCAAAGAATTCCAACAGATTTGTCAAACATGATTTTCCCCTTTATAACTCCATACTGATTCTGTCTGATCCTGACACTGCTTTCTAAATGCTCTGCTAGAAAGTCCTTGATAATGAATTTGAGAATGTTCCCCATTGCTGATGTTAAGCTTACTGGTCTATAATTCCCTGTTTTCTCTCTATTTCCCTTTCTGAATAATGAAGTGACATTCACCACCCTCCAATCCGCAGGGACTGTTCCAGAGTCTATAGAATCCTGGAAGATGACCACCAATGCATCCACTATTTCTAGAGCCAGTTCCTTAAGTACTCTGGGATGTAAATTATCCGGCCCTGGGGATTTATCCACCCTCAATCCCAACACCTTTCCCAGCACCATTTCTCAACTAATGCTGATCTCCCTCAGTTCTTCCCTCTCACTAAATCTTGCATTCTCCAATATTTCTGGTATGTTTATCGTGTATGGCTTTGTGAAGATAGAACCAGAGTATGTATCCAGTCACTTGGCCATTTCTTTCTCCCCTTTATAAATAAATCCCCAATCCTCTCTGTCTATCCTTGATGATTATTATTGAATGGGGTAGCAGGCTCAAGGGGTTGAGATTCCTGGGTCCGGATTCCTGTGTTTGTGAGGATTCACGATTCCCAGATGTTATCCGGGTTTATGGCAGTATCCAGGTTATTGAATGATGTTAGTGAAAGGGTTAATATCTGTCTGACTTTTACTCAGAAGCATTCTCCACAACGTGGTCACAGATGTTGATCTCCTGCTGTGGGATTAAACTCAACAACAGGCACAGATTAAATGTAACAGGATCTCCGGATAAAGGCGCTGGTGTCTCAAACACTCGATCCTGATTGTCCCTGATGGATCAATGGTGCCATCCCAGCAGGAAGCAGAATATCCATCATCTTCATCAACCTGTTCCAACTGCACAACTCAGCAAACTGTAACCCCTCAACAAACACCCCGGCACTGAGGCATTCAACCCCACGTAACCGGGCCCCCACTGTAACCCCGGCCCCCACTGTAACCCCGGCCCCCACTGTAACCCCAACCCCCATTGTAACCCCAACCCCCACTGTAACCCCGGCCCCCACTGTAACCCCAACCCCCATTGTAACCCCAACCCCCACTGTAACCCCGGCCCCCACTGTAACCCCAACCCCCACTGTAACCCCGGCCCCCACTGTAACCCCAACCCCCACTGTAACCCCAACCCCCACTGAAATACCGGCCCCCACTGTAACCCCAACCCCCACTGTAACCCAAACCCCCACTGTAACCCCAACCCCCATTGTAACCCCGGCCCCCACTGTAACCCCAACCCCCACTGTAACCCCGGCCCCCACTGTAACCCCAACCCCCACTGTAACCCCGGCCCCCACTGTAACCCCAATCCCCACTGTAACCCCAACCCCCATTGTAACCCCAACCCCCACTGTAACCCCAACCCCCACTGTAACCCCAACCCCACTGTAACCCCAATCCCCACTGTAACCCCAACCCCCACTGTAACCCCAACCCCACTGTAACCCCAATCCCCACTGTAACCCCAATCCCCACTGTAACCCCAACCCCCACTGTAACCCCAACCCCCACTGTAACCCCGGCCCCCACTGTAACCCCAACCCCCACTGTAACCCCGGCCCCCACTGTAACCCCAAACCCCACTGTAACCCCAACCCCCACTGTAACCCCAACCCCCACTGTAACCCCAACCCCCACTGTAACCCCGGCCCCCACTATAACCCCAACCCCCACTGAAATACCGGCCCCCACTGTAACCCCGGCCCCCACTGTAACCCCGGCCCCCACTGTAACCCCAACCCCCACTGTAACCCCAACCCCCACTGTAACACCGGCCCCCACTGTAACCCCAACCCCCACTGTAACCCCAACCCCCACTGTAACCCCAACCCCCACTGTAACCCCGGCCCCACTGTAACCCCAACCCCCACTGTAACCCCAACCCCCACTGTAACCCCGGCCCCCACTGTAACCCCAACCCCCACTGTAACCCCAACCCCCACTGTAACCCCAACCCCCACTGTTACCCCAACCCCCACTGTAACCCCGGCCCCGACTATAACCCCAACCCCCACTGTAACACCGGCCCCCACTGTAACCCCAACCCCCACTGTAACCCCAACCCCCACTGTAACCCCAACCCCCACTGTAACCCCGGCCCCCACTGTAACCCCGGCCCCCACTGTAACCCCAACCCCCACTGTAACCCCAACCCCCACTGTAACCCCAACCCCACTGTGACCCCAACCCCCACTGTGACCCCAACCCCACTGTAACCCCAACCCCCACTGTAACCCCAACCTCCACTGTAACCCCGGCCCCCACTGTAACCCCAACCCCCACTGTAACCCCAACCCCACTGTAACCCCAACCCCCACTGTAACCCCAACCCCACTGTAACCCCGGCCCCAGTGTAACCCCAACCCCCACTGTAACCCCAACCCCCACTGTAACCCCGGCCCCCACTGTAACCCCAACCCCCACTGTAACCCCAACCCCACTGTAACCCCAACCCCACTGTAACCCCGGCCCCACTGTAACCCCAACCCCCACTGTAACACCGGCCCCCACTGTAACCCCAACCCCCACTGTAACCCCAACCCCCACTGTAACCCCACAACCCCCCACTGTAACCCCAACCCCCACTGTAACCCCGGCCCTCACTGTAACCCCGGCCCCCCACTGTCACCCCAATCCCCACTGTCACCCCAACCCCCACTGTAACCCCAACCCCCACTGTAACCCCAACCCCCACTGTAACCCTGGCCCCCACTGTACCCTGGCCCCCACTGTAACCCCAACCCCCACTGTAACCCCAACCCCCACTGTATCCCCGGTCCCTACTGTAACCCCAACCCCACTGTAACCCCAACCCCCACTGTAACCCCAACCCCCACTGTAACCCCAACCCCCACTGTAACCCCAACCCCCACTGTAACCCCAACCCCCACTGTAACCCCAACCCCCACTGTAACCCCGGTCCCCACTGTAACCCCAACCCCCAGAGGATACAGGTACAGAGGAGATTTACAAGGATGTTAACATAGAACATATGTTAACCTCAACCCCAACCAATATGTTAACCTCAACCTCAAGAAAGGGAACAGAGATAGCCCGGGAAATTACCGCCCGGTGAGTCTGACCTCAGTGGTTGGTAAGCTGATGGAGAGGCTTCTGAGGGACAAGATTTACGAGCATTTGGAGAGGTTTGACATGATCAGGAATAGTCAGCATGGATTTGTCAAGGGCAGGTCGTGCCTTACGAGCCTAGTTGAGTTCTTCGATAATGTGACTCAACACATTGACGAAGGAAGTGCCGTGGACGTAGTGTACATGGACTTCAGCAAGGCTTTTGATAAGGTCCCCCATGTAAGACTTCTTGAGAAGGTGAGAGGGCATGGGATCCAAGGGCCTTTGGCCTTGTGGATCCAGAACTGGCTTGCCTGCAGAAGGCAGAGAGTGGTTGTGGATGGGTCTTTTTCGGAATGGAGGTCAGTCACCAGTGGGGTGCCCCAGGGATCTGTTCTGGGACCCTTGTTGTTTGTCATTTTCATAAATGACCTGGATGAGGAAGTGGAGGGATGGGTTAGCAAGTTCACTGATGACACGAAGGTTGGCGGTGTTGTGGATGGTCTGGAAGGATGTCAAAAGTTGCAGCAGGACATAGATAGGATGCAGGAATGGGCGGAGAAGTGGCAGATGGACTTCAACGTGGATAAATGTGTAGTAGTCCATTTCGGCAGAACCAACGGGATGAACGAGTACACTATTAAGGGCAGGGGTCTTAGTAGCGTTGAAGAGCAGAAGGATCTCGGGGTCCGGGTTCACAGGACTCTTAAATCGGCCTCGCAGGTGGAGGAGGTGGTCAAGAAGGCGTATGGTGTACTTCATTAATCGAGGGATTGAGTTTAGGAGTCGGGAGGTAATGCTGCAACTTTACAGGACCCTCGTCAGGCCTCATTTGGAGTATTGTGCGCAGTTCTGGTCGCCTCACTATAGGAAAGACGTAGAAGCTATTGAAAGGGTGCAGAGGAGATTTACAAGGATGTTGCCTGGACTGGGAGGCATGCCTTATGAAGATAGGTTGAGGGAGCTGGGACTCTTTTCCCTGGAGAGGCGAAGGTTGAGAGGCGACCTGATAGAAGTTTATAAAATGTTGAGAGGAATAGATAGGGTGGACTCTCAGAGGCTATTTCCCCGGGTTGAAATGGTCGCTATGAGAGGACACAGATTTAAGGTGCGGGGAGGGAAGTACAGAGGTGATGTTAGGGGTAAGTTTTTCACTCAGAGGGTGGTGAGTGAATGGAATCGGCTGCCGTCGTCGGTGGTGGAGGCGAACTCGCTGGGGTCTTTTAAAAGACTTCTGGATGAGTATATGGGGTTTAATGGGATTGGGGGTTACAGATAGATCTATAGATTGGTGGGGTTGATGCGATCGGCGCAACTCGAGGGCCGAAGGGCTTGTTTGTGCTGTAATGTTCTATGAAAACATAGAACATAGAACACTACAGCACAAACAGGCCCTTCGGCCCTCGAGTTGCACCGATCACATCAACACCTACCAACCCACAGACCTATCTATAACCCTCAATCTCATTAAACCCCATATACTCACCTAGAACATAGAACATAGAACATTACAGCACAAACAGGCCCTTCGGCCCTCGAGTTGCGCCGATCACATCAACCCCACCAATCTATAGACCTATCTATAACCCCCAATCCCATTAAACCCCATATACTCATCCAGAAGTCTTTTAAAAGACCCCAGCGAGTTCGCCTCCACCACCGATGACGGCAGCCGATGTTGCCTGGACTGGGAGGCATGCCTTATGAAGATAGGTTGAGGGAGCTGGGACTCTTTTCCCTGGAGAGGCGAAGGTTGAGAGGCGACCTGATAGAAGTTTATAAAATGTTGAGAGGAATAGATAGGGTGGACTCTCGGAGGCTATTTCCCCGGGTTGAAATGGTCGCTACGAGAGGACACAGATTTAAGGTGCGGGGAGGGAAGTACAGAGGTGATGTTAGGGGTAAGTTTTTCACTCAGAGGGTGGTGAGTGAATGGAATCGGCTGCCGTCGTCGGTGGTGGAGGCGAACTCGCTGGGGTCTTTTAAAGAACAAAGAACAAAGAACAACCCAGCAGGGAAACAGGCCCTTCGGCCCAATGAGCCCGCGCCGCCACATCACCCTGCACCTATTCTACCCTGCGTATCTATGAATGGAACCCTACTCAGTCAGATTCAGGGAAGAAATAGTGTCAATTTGGTAAAAACCGATTAGCCTGAGAGCACATCTTTGGGGTGTGGGAGGAAACCGGAGCGCCCGGAGGAAACCCACGCAACCACAGGGAGAATGCGCAAACTCCCACAGACACAGGCCCAAATCCATGTGCCTGCACAGCCAGCAGTGCTAGTCACTGAGCTGTTGCGGCGCCCATCTACCGGTCCAGGATCAAGCACACACTCCGACACGAAGTTCTAGGCCACTCCTGGAACTTCCAAGAGCAGCCCAGGCACGACCCGCCGTGTGAATGCCCCTCGTTTGACACGAGGTGGACCTCCACCTGTGGAATAAAGTCAAAAATATTAATCTTACAGCCTGCCTTTCCGGTGTCTCCCGAGGTTTAACCCTATTTAATATCCCCTACCATATCCCTCCATTCTCGTTTCACTCATGTGCCTATCTAACTGCATCTTAAACGAGTCCAATGTTCCTGCCTCCACCACCCTACTCGGTAGCGCGTTCCAGACCCCTACAACTCTCTGCGTAAAGAACCTTCTTCTCACCTCCAAATTATACCTCTCCCCCCTCACCCTTAAATGATGACCTCTCGATTTTGTATCTAGTCTAGGGAGCAGTCTCTCACTATTAACTCTATCCATTCCCTTCATTATCTTATATACTTCTATCATGTCCCCTCTCAATCTCCGCCTTTCCAAGGAGAATAGACCCAGTTTCTTCAACCTCTCCTCGTAACCCAGTCCCCCCATGCCAGGCAACATCCTGGTAAACTTCCTCTGCACCCTTTCCAGAGACTCCACGTCCTTCCGGTAGTAAGGTGACCAGAACTGGACGCAGTACTCCAAATGCGGTCTAACCAACGTTCTGTACAACTGAAGCATTAGACAGCAGCTTTTATACTCTATGCCCCTTCCTATAAAGGCCAACATCCCATAAACCTTCCTAACAACCTTCTCCACTTGTGATGCAACCTTCATGGATTTGTGAACCTGCACTCCCAGGTCCCTCTGTATGGCTATACTCCTAATCGGCCTCCCTTTAATCACATAGCTCCTCTCTGCATTATTCCATCCAAAATGCATCACCTCGCATTTGTCAGGATTAAATTCCATCTGCCACCTATCTGCCCACTGCACCAACCTATCTATATCCTGTTGTAT
This sequence comes from Prionace glauca, assembly GCA_037974335.1. Taxonomy (NCBI): domain Eukaryota; kingdom Metazoa; phylum Chordata; class Chondrichthyes; order Carcharhiniformes; family Carcharhinidae; genus Prionace; species Prionace glauca. Next base: position 859,514 of record CM075727.1, on the reverse strand, counting down.
CACCTGACAATCCAGTTCCGTACCCGCCAACCCTGCCATCTTGGTGTCATCAGCAAACTTGCTAATCACACCACCTACGCCCTCTTCCAAGTCATTTATGTAGACTACAAAGAGGAGAGGTCCCAGTACTGAGCCCTGTGGCACACCACTGGTCACTGGCCTCCAGCCCGACAAGGTCCCCTCCACAACTACCCTCTGTCTCCTATTTCCCAGCCAGTTCTCAATCCACCTAGCTACCTGGCCTCGTATCCCATGCACCTTAACCTTTTCTACCAGCCTACCGTGAGGGACTTTGTCAAACGCCTTACTGAAATCCATATAGATGACATCAACGGTTCTCCCATCGTCAACCGTTTTTGTCACCTCCTCAAAGAATTCCACCAGATTCGTAAGGCAAGACCTCCCTCTAACAAAGCCATGTTGCGTATCCCTAATCAGATCGCAACGCTCCAAATGCTCATACATCCTACCCCTAAGTATTTTTTCCATTAACTTCCCTACCACCGACGTCAAACTCACCGGTCTATAATTCCCAGGGTTATCCCTACTGCCTTTTTTGAACAACGGGACCACATTTGCTACCCTCCAGTCTTCTGGGACCTCACCTGTGTCCAAAGAAGAGACAAAGATTTGCGCCAGAGGCCCAGCAATTTCATCTTTCGCCTCCCTAAGCAGCCTGGGATAAATACCATCAGGCCCCGGAGCTTTATCCGTCCTTACGCTACCTAAAAGCCCTAGCACTTCCTCTCTCGTAATAACTATATCCTGCAAATAAACCTCCACTCCCTCCAAGAGACCACACGATTCCGAACCCCTCTCCTTTGTGAATACCGACACAAAGTATTCATTCAGGAGCTCCCCCATCCCCTCCGACTCAATACACAACTCACCACTCTTGTCCCTAAGAGGACCAATTTTCCCTCTAACTACTCTCTTGCCTCTGATATAGGAATAAAATGCCTTTGGATTTTCCGTAATCCTACCAGCCAAAGCCATCTCATGCCCTCTCTTCGCCCTTCTAATTCCCCTTTTTAGCTCCCTCCTACTCTCGCTGTATTCTTCCAGCGCACTCTCCGTACCCATTTGTTTTGACCTAACATACGCCTCCCTCTTCTTCCTGACCAAGTCTTCAATATCCTCCGTAATCCACGGCTGTCTAATCCTACCTTTCCCATCCTTTCGCTTAACCGGAACATACCTCCCCTGCAACCATTTCATTTTGTCCCTAAATGCCTCCCACTTGCCAACCGTGGACTTGCCAGCTAACAGTCCCTCCCAATCAGTGTCCTGCAGCTCCCTCCTAACCCTACTATAGCTCGCCTTTCCCCAGTTCAGCACACTCCCAGTCGGACGGCACTCGTCCCTTTCCATTTTTATCCTAAAGTAGACGGACTTGTGGTCACTGTTCGCCACATGTTCGCCTACCTCTACCTCACCCACCTGCCCAGGTTCGTTTCCCAACACTAGATCCAGTATAGCCCCTCCCCTAGTCGGGCTAGTTACATACTGCTCTAGCGACCCTTCCATAACACAGTTCACAAACTCCTCTCCCTCCATACCCCCAGCTCTAGGCCCCCCTCCAATTCACTCCAGGAAGATTAAAGTCACCCACTACAACCACCCTATTCTTCCTGCACCTGTCCAAAATGCCCCTGCAAATGCCTTCCTCCACTGACTTTGGGCTGTTGGGTGGCCTATAGTATACCCCTAGCAATGTGATCTCTCCCTTTTTATTCCTCAACTCCACCCACACTGACTCAATCCCTATCTCTTCCACATCGTCCTCCCTCTGCACTACTGTGATGTTTTCCCTGACTAACAGTGCCACCCCTCCTCCTCTCTTCATCCCTCCTCTGTCACACCTAAAACACTTGTACCCAAGAACATTCAGCTACCAGTCCTGCCCCTCCCGTAACCACGTCTCCGTTACAGCCACCACATCTAACTACCTCACAAACATCAAGGCCCCAAGCTCATCCGTTTTCCCTACCACACTCCTAGCATTGAAACAGACACAGTTCAACCCACGAGTGTCCCTCAGAACCACCTTCTCCCTGATACTTTTCCTTTCACTCGACTCTCTCCCAGCCACCTCCCCACCCCCCCCTCCATATTAGTTTAAACCCTTCATAAACACCCCAGCTAACCTCCCCGCTAAGACATTAGTTCCCCTCCCATTCAAATTCTCCCCACCCTTCCTGTACAATTGCCCTTCTCTCTTAAACACCTCCCAGTGATCCAAAAAAGTAAAAGACTTCTGGATGAGTATATGGGGTTTAATGGGATTGGGGGTTATAGATAGGTCTATAGATTGGTGGGGTTGATGTGATCGGCGCAACTCGAGGGCCGAAGGGCCTGTTTGTGCTGTAATGTTCTATGTTCTATGTAACCCCGGCCCCCACTGTAACCCCAACCCCCACTGTCACCCCGGCCCCCACTGTCACCCCAACCCCCACTGTAACCCCAACCCCACTGGAACCCCAACCCCACTGGAACCCCGGCCCCCACTGGAACCCCAACCCCACTGTAACCCCAACCCCCACTGTCACCCCAACCCCCACTGTAACCCCAACCCCCACTGTAACCCCAACCCCCACTGTCACCCCAACCCCCACTGTAACCCCAACCCCCACTGTAACCCCGGCCCCCACTGTAACCCCAACCCCCACTGTAACCCCGGCCCCCACTGTAACCCCAACCCCCACTGTAACCCCGGCCCCCACTGTAACCCCAACCCCCCTGTAACCCCGGCCCCCACTGTAACCCCGGCCCCCACTGTCACCCCAACCCCCACTGTCACCCCAACCCCCACTGTAACCCCAACCCCCACTGTAACCCCAATCCCCACTGTAACCCCAACCCCCACTGTAACCCCAACCCCCACTGTCACCCCAACCCCCACTGTCACCCCAACCCCCACTGTAACCCCAACCCCCACTGTAACCCCAATCCCCACTGTAACCCCAACCCCCACTGTAACCCCAACCCCCACTGTCACCCCAACCCCCACTGTCACCCCAACCCCCACTGTAACCCCAACCCCCACTGTAACCCCAATCCCCACTGTAACCCCAACCCCCACTGTAACCCCAACCCCCACTGTAACCCCAATCCCCACTGTAACCCCAACCCCCACTGTAACCCCAACCCCCACTGTAACCCCAACCCCCACTGTAACCCCAACCCCCACTGTAACCCCAATCCCCACTGTAACCCCAACCCCCACTGTAACCCCAATCCCCACTGTAACCCCAACCCCCACTGTAACCCCAATCCCCACTGTAACCCCAATCCCCACTGTAACACTGGCCCCAATGCAGCTCCCAATAGTGACAGGGAAGTTGAGGTGAAGATAGAGAAACAGATCCGAGAGAGATGTAGTAATCTGGGAGGATTCTCTGGGAGGCTAGAGAGGTGATTGCAGAGCCTCTGGCTCTGAGCTTCAGGTCGTCATTGGTCATTATGGACAAAAAGGGATTGGTTTAGGCTAGTGGGTCATTGTTTTGTAACTGGTCGGCGCAACATCGTGGGCCGAAGGGCCTGTTCTGCGCTGTAATGTTCTATGTTCTATGTTCTGGTGTAGACGCGGAGGATTGGAGGATAGCGAATGTTGTCCCATTGTTTAAAAAGGGGAACAGAGACTTCCCCGGGAATTATAGACCGGTGAGTCTTACTTCTGTTGTGGGCAAGGGTTTAGAAAAAATTATTAGGGATAGAATTTATAGTTATTTGGAGAGTAATGAATTGATTAGAAATAGTCAGCATGGTTTTGTAGCGGGTAGGTCGTGCCTTACTAATCTAATTGAGTTTTTTGATAAGGTGACCAAAGAGGTGGATAGGGGCAAGGCAGTTGATGTGGTATATATGGATTTTAGTAAGGCGTTCGATAAGGTTCACCATGGTAGGCTTCTGCAGAAAATGCAGATGTATGGGATTGAGGGTAATCTAGGAAATTGGATCAGGAATTGGCTAGCAGATAGGAGACAGAGGGTGGTGGTTGATGGTAAATATTCATCATGGAGTTCGGTTACGAGTGGTGTGCCTCAGGGATCTGTTTTGGGGCCACTGCTGTTTGTAATCTTTATTAATGATCTGGATGAGGGTATAGTTGGGTGGATTAGTAAATTTGCTGATGACACCAAAGTCGGAGGTGTGGTAGATTGTGAGGAAGGGTGTCATAGTCTGCAGGGAGACTTAGATAGGTTGCAGAGCTGGGCCGAGAGGTGGCAGATGGAATTTAATGCGGAGAAGTGTGAGGTAATTCACTTTGGTAGGAATAACAGATGTGTTGAGTATAGGGCTAACGGGAGGACTTTGAATAGTGTGGATGAGCAGAGGGATCTAGGTGTATGTGTACATAGATCCCTGAAAGTTGGGAATCAAGTAGATAAGGTTGTTAAGAAGGCGTACGGTGTCTTGGCGTTTATTGGTAGGGGGATTGAATTTAAGAGTCGCAGCGTCATGTTGCAACTGTACACAACTCTGGTACGGCCGCACTTGGAGTACTGTGTGCAGTTCTGGTCCCCACATTACAGGAAGGATGTGGAGGCTTTGGAGAGGGTGCAGAGGAGGTTTACCAGGATGTTGCCTGGTATGGAGGGGAGATCCTATGAGGAGAGACTGAGGGATTTGGGGTTGTTTTCGTTGGAAAGAAGGCGGCTAAGAGGGGATCTTATTGAAACATATAAGATGATTAGAGGTTTAGATAGGGTGGACAGTGATAGCCTTTTTCCTCGGATGGAGAAAGCTAGCATGAGGGGGCATGGCTTTAAATTAAGGGGGGGTAGTTATAGGACTGATGTCAGGGGTAGGTTCTTTACCCAGAGGGTGGTGAGGGATTGGAATGCCCTGCCTGCTGCAGTTGTAAATGCGCCTAGTTTGGTGGTGTTTAAGAGATCTGTGGATAGGTTTATGGACTAAAAGGGATTGGAATAGGCTAGTGGGTCATTGTTTTTGTAACTGGTCGGCGCAACATCGTGGGCCGAAGGGCCTGTTCTGCACTGTAATGTTCTATGTTCTATAACAGAGTTGTCGTGATGGGAAACTTTAATTTCCCAAACATCGACTGGAATATCCCTAGGGTAAGGGGTTTGGCTGGAGAGGAGTTTGTTAGGTGTGTTCAGGAGAGGTTCCTGACACAGTATGTGGACAAGCCTACGAGAGGAGAGACTGTACTTGACCTGGTGCTGGCGAATGAACCAGGACAGTTGACGGATCTCTCGGTGGGAGAGCATCTCGGGGATGGAGATCATAATTCTATCTCCTTCACAATAGCATTGGAAAGAGATAGGATCAGGCAGGCTAGGAAGGTGTTTGTCTGGAGTAAGGGGAAATATGAAGATGTCAGGCAGATAATTGAACGAATAAACTGGAAGGAGGCGTTCTTGGGGAAAGTACTGAAGGAAGGTGGTGGATTTTCAAGGAATGTTTGGCGCTCTGCACAATAACGTTCCGATGAGACAAGGAGGTTTTGTAGTAGGGCGCGGGAACCGTGGTGCACAAAGGCTGTGATGAATCTAGTCAGGAGGAAAAGAAAGGTGTACAAAAGGTTCAGAGAGCGAGGTGAGGTTAAGGATCTAGAGGAGTATAAGGCTTGTAGAAAGGAGCTTAAAAAGGAAATTAGGAGAGCCAGAAGGGGACATGAGAAAACCTTGGTGGGTAAGATTAAGGAAAATCCCAAGGCCTTCTATAAGTATGTGAAAGGTAAAAGGGTAAAAAGTCTGACAACACCAGGTTTTAGTCCAACCGATTTATTTGATAATATTCTCACAAGCGAGCAAGCTTAGAGGTTACCCTCTTACCTCGAAAGCTTGCTCGCTTGTGAGAATATAATCAAATAAATCAGTTGGACTAAAACCTGGTGTTGTCAGACTTTTTACTGTGTTTACGCCAGTCCAACGCTGGCATACCCACATCAAAGGTAAAAGGATCAGAAGAGAAGGGATAGGACCTATAAAAGGTGAGGGGGGAAAGGTTGTGTGGAACCAGAAGAAATGGCGGAGGTGCTTAATGAGTACTTTGCCTCAGTATTCACGGTGGAAAGATGTATCTGGGAGGTTGTACTACAGGTTTGCGGCAGACTGAAGAGATTGAGTATGTGGATGTTAAGAAAGAGGATGTGTTGGAACTTTTAAATTCTATCAAGATAGATAAGTCTCCAGGACCAGATGGGATATACCCCAGAGTTTCTGTGGGAGGTGAGGGAAGTGATTGCAGAGCCCCTGGCGATGATCTTTTGCGTCGTCGATGGAGACGGGAGAGGTTCCGGAGGATGGAGGATTGCGCGATGTGGTTCCTATTTTTCAAGAAAGGGGAACAGAGATAGCCCGGGGAAATCACCGACCAGGGGAGTCTGACCTCAGTGGTTGGTAAGCTGATGGAGAGGATCCTGAGGGACAAGATTTATGAGCATTTAGAGAAGTTTAGAATGATCAGGAATAGTCAGCATGGATTTGTCAAGGGCAGGTCGTGCCTTACGAGCCTAGTTGAGTTCTTCGATAATGTGACTGAAACACATTGACGAAGGAAGTGCAGTGGATGTGGATTACATGGATTTCAGCAAGGCGTTTGATAAGATTCCCACACAGTGAGCACGTGAGAGGGCATGGGATCCAAGGGCCTTTGGCCTTGTGGATCCAGAACTGGCTTGCCTGCAGAAGGCAGAGAGTGGTTGTGGATGGGTCTTTTTCGGAATGGAGGTCAGTCACCAGTGGAGTGCCCCAGGGATCTGTTCTGGGACCCTTGCTGTTTGTCATTTTCATAAATGACCTGGATGAGGAAGTGGAGGGATGGGTAAGTAAGTTCGCTGATGACACGAAGGTCGGTGGTGTTGTGGATAGTCTGGAAGGATGTCAAAAGTTGCAGCAGGACATAAATAGGATGCAGGAATGGGCGGAGAAGTGGCAGATGGACTTCAACATGGATAAATGTGTAGTGGTCCATTTTGGCAGGACCAATGGGATGCAGGAGTACAATATCAAGGGTAGGAGTCTTAGCAGTGTTGAAGAGCAGGAGATCTTGGGGTCTGGGTCCACAGGACTCTTAAGTCGGCCTCGCAGATGGAGGATGTGGTCAAGAAGGCGTATGGTGTACTGGCCTCATTAATCGAGGGATTGAGTTTAGGAATCGGGAGGTAATGCTGCAACTTTACAGGACCCTTGTCAGGCCTCATTTGGAGTACTGTGCGCAGTTCTGGTCGCCTCACTACAGGAAGGATGTGGAGGCTATTGAGAGGGTACAGAGGAGATTTACAAGGATGTTGCCTGGACTGGGAGGCATGCCTTATGAAGATAGGTTGAGGGAGCTGGGGACTCTTCTCCCTGGAGAGACGAAGGTTGAGAGGTGACCTGATAGAGGTTTATAAAATTTTGAGAGGAATACTAGGGGGCACAGCCTCAAGATAAAGGGGGGGGGCATTTTAGAACAGAGTTGAGGAGGAACTTCTTCACTCAAAGGGTGGTGAATCTCTGGAATTCTCTGCCCGTTGAAGTGGTGGAGGCTGCCTCGCTAAATATTTTTAAGAAACGGGTTGATGGGTTTTTGATAAGAGAGGGGATTAAGGGTTATGGGGAGAGGGCGGGAAGGTGGAGCTGAGTCACGACAGATCAGCCATGATCTTATTGAATGGCGGGGCAGGCTCGAAGGGCCAGATGGCCTACTCCTGCTCCTATTTCTTATGTTCTTATGTTCTTATGAATAGATAGGGTGGATTCTCAGAGGCTATTTCCCCGGGTTGAAATGGTCGCTACGAGAGGACACAGATTTAAGGTGCGGGGAGGGAAGTACAGAGGTGATGTTAGGGGTAAGTTTTTCACTCAGAGGGTGGTGAGTGAATGGAATCGGCTGCCGTCATCAGTGGTGGAGGCAAACTTGCTGGGGTCTTTTAAAAGACTTCTGGATGAGTATATGGGGTTTAATGGGATTGGGGGTTATAGATAGGTCTATAGATTGGTGGGGTTGATGTGATCGGCGCAACTCGAGGGCCGAAGGGCCTGTTTGTGCTGTAGTGTTCTATGTTCTACGTTCTATGTTAACCACCAGGGTACATAACACGTATTCGACTGAACGTTCTGCCTTATTGGCCCAATGTTGCGATAATGCCACTCTTAATCCATAGGGGGCAGTGTCACCGGTTGTATAGAGCGACTCAGGAGGTCAGAATGGACGAGTATATTTGCCGCACTGTCAGAGGGTCAGTGCTGAGGGAGTGCCGCACTGTCAGAGGGTCAGTGCTGAGGGAGTGCCGCACTGTCAGAGGGTCAGTGCTGAGGGAGTGCCGCACTGTCAGAGGGTCAGTGCTGAGGGAGTGCCGCACTGTCAGAGGGTCAGTACTGAGGGAGTGCCGCACTGTGAGAGGGTCAGTACTGAGGGAGTGCCGCACTGTCAGAGGGTCAGTACTGAGGGAACGCCGCACTGTCAGAGGGTCAGTACTGAGGGAGTGCCGCACTGTCAGAGGGTCAGTGCTGAGGGAGTGCCGCACTGTCAGAGGGTCAGTGCGGAGGGAGCGCCGCACTGTCAGAGGGTCAGTGCTGAGGGAGTGCCGCACTGTCAGAGGGTCAGTGCTGAGGGAGTGCCGCACTGTCAGAGGGTCAGTGCTGAGGGAGTGCCGCACTGTCAGAGGGTCAGTGCTGAGGGGAGTGCAGCACTGTCAGAGGCTCAGTGCTGAGGGAGTGCCGCACTGTCAGAGGGTCAGTGCTGAGGGAGTGCCGCACTGTCAGAGGTTCAGTACTGAGGGAACGCCGCACTGTCAGAGGGTCAGTGCTGAGGGAGTCCCGCACTGTCAGAGGGTCAGTGCTGAGGGAGTGCCGCACTGTCAGAGGGTCAGTGCTGAGGGAGTGCCGCACTGTCAGAGGGTCAGTGCTGAGGGAACGCCGCACTGTCAGAGGGTCAGTGCTGAGGGAGTCCCGCACTGTCAGAAGGTCAGTGCTGAGGGAGTGCCGCACTGTCAGAGGGTCAGTGCTGAGGGAGTGCTGCACTGTCAGAGGGGTCAGTGCTGAGGGAACGCCGCACTGTCAGAGGGTCAGTGCTGAGGGAGTCCCGCACTGTCAGAAGGTCAGTGCTGAGGGAGTGCCCGCACTGTCAGAGGGTCAGTGCTGAGGGAGTGCCGCACTGTCAGAGAGTCAGTGCTGAGCGAGTGCCTCGCTGTAAGAGGGTCAGTACTGAGGGAGTGCTGCACTGTCAGAGGGTCAGTGCTGAGGGGGTGCCGCACTGTCAGAGGGTCAGTGCTGAGGGAGTGCCGCACTGTCAGAGGGTCAGTGCTGAGGGAGTGCCGCACTGTCAGAGGGTCAGTGCTGAGGGAGTGCCGCACTGTCAGAGGGTCAGTGCTGAGGGAGTGCCGCACTGAAAGAGGGTCAGTACTGAGGTAGTGCCGCACTGTCAGAGGGTCAGTGCTGAGGGAGTTGCTGCACTGTCAGAGGGTCAGTACTGAGGGAGTGCCGCACTGTCAGAGGGTCAGTGCTGAGGGAGTGCTGCACTGTCAGAGGGTCAGTGCTGAGGGAGTGCCACACTGAAAGAGGGTCAGTACTGAGGGAGTGCCGCACTGTCAGAGGGTCAGTGCTGAGGGAGTGCCGCACTGTCAGAGGGTCAGTGCTGATGGAGTGCCGCACTGAAAGAGGGTCAGTACTGAGGTAGTGCCGCACTGTCAGAGGGTCAGTGGTGAGGGAGTGCTGCACTGTCAGAGGGTCAGTGGTGAGGGAGTGCCACACTGAAAGAGGGTCAGTACTGAGGGAGTGCCGCACTGTCAGAGGGTCAGTGCTGAGGGAGTGCCGCACTGTCAGAGGGTCAGTGCTGAGGGAGTGCTGCACTGTCAGAGGGTCAGTGGTGAGGGAGTGCCGCACTGTCAGAGGGTCAGTGCTGATGGAGTGCCGCACTGTCAGAGGGTCAGTGCTGAGGGAGTGCCGCACTGTCAGAGGGTCAGTGCTGAGGGAGTGCCGCACTGTCAGAGGGTCAGTGCTGAGGGAGTGCCGCACTGTCAGAGGGTCAGTGCTGAGGGAGTGCCACACTGTCAGAGGGTCAGTGCCGAGGGAGTGCCGCACTGTCAGAGGGTCAGTGCTGAGGGAGTTGCCGCACTGTCAGAGGGTCAGTGCTGAGGGAGTGCCGCACTGTCAGAGGGTCAGTGCTGAGGGAGCCCTGTTGTGCTGTGAATCTTTAAGTGCAGTTCGAGGGACGATGTCCCTTTAAACTGAGTCAGTTGCTGAACTGTAATTAGTGAGCACCTGGAGCTCCTTAAACTGCAGGGAATCCGGAGAGAAACCGATCCTGGATCAGCCGGAGAGAGGGAGCGAGATAGAGGAGTGTGAGAGAGAGAGAGAGAGAGAGAGAGAGCAGTGTGTGAGAGAGAGAGAGAGAGAGAGAGAGAGTGAGTGTGAGAGAGAGAGTGAGTGTGAGAGAGAGAGGAGTGTGTGAGAGAGAGAGAGAGAGAGTGAGTGTGAGAGAGAGAGAGAGTGAGTGTGAGAGAGAGAGAGAGTGAGTGTGAGAGAGAGAGGAGTGTGTGAGAGAGAGAGAGAGAGAGTGAGTGTGAGAGAGAGGAGTGTGTGAGAGAGAGAGAGAGAGTGAGTGTGAGAGAGAGAGAGAGTGAGTGTGAGAGAGAGAGGAGTGTGTGAGAGAGAGAGAGAGAGCAGTGTGTGAGAGAGAGAGAGAGAGGGAGCGAGAGAGAGAGAGAGAGAGAGAGAGAGTGAGTGTGAGAGAGAGGAGTGTGTGAGAGAGAGAGAGAGAGAGAGAGTGTGAGAGAGAGGAGTGTGTGAGAGAGAGAGAGAGAGAGCAGTGTGTGAGAGAGAGAGAGAGAGCAGTGTGTGAGAGAGAGAGAGAGAGAGAGAGAGTGAGTGTGAGAGAGAGGAGTGTGTGAGAGAGAGAGAGAGAGAGAGAGTGTGAGAGAGAGGAGTGTGTGAGAGAGAGAGAGAGGAGTGTGTGAGAGAGAGAGAGAGGAGTGTGTGAGAGAGAGAGAGAGGAGTGTGAGAGAGAGGGAGAGAGAGCAGTGTGTGAGAGAGAGAGAGAGAGAGTGAGTGTGAGAGAGAGGAGTGTGTGAGAGAGAGAGAGAGTGTGAGAGAGAGGAGTGTGTGAGAGAGAGAGAGAGAGAGAGAGAGAGAGAGTGAGTGTGAGAGAGAGAGGAGTGTGTGAGAGAGAGAGAGAGAGAGTGAGTGTGAGAGAGAGAGAGAGTGAGTGTGAGAGAGAGAGAGAGTGAGTGTGAGAGAGAGAGGAGTGTGTGAGAGAGAGAGAGAGAGAGTGAGTGTGAGAGAGAGGAGTGTGTGAGAGAGAGAGAGAGAGTGAGTGTGAGAGAGAGAGAGAGTGAGTGTGAGAGAGAGAGGAGTGTGTGAGAGAGAGAGAGAGAGCAGTGTGTGAGAGAGAGAGAGAGAGGGAGCGAGAGAGAGAGAGAGAGAGAGAGAGTGAGTGGTGAGAGAGAGGAGTGTGTGAGAGAGAGAGAGAGAGAGAGAGTGTGAGAGAGAGGAGTGTGTGAGAGAGAGAGAGAGAGAGCAGTGTGTGAGAGAGAGAGAGAGAGCAGTGTGTGAGAGAGAGAGAGAGAGAGAGAGTGAGTGAGTGTGAGAGAGAGGAGTGTGTGAGAGAGAGAGAGAGAGAGAGAGTGTGAGAGAGAGGAGTGTGTGAGAGAGAGAGAGAGGAGTGTGTGAGAGAGAGAGAGAGGAGTGTGTGAGAGAGAGAGAGAGGAGTGTGTGAGAGAGAGAGAGAGTGTGAGAGAGAGAGAGAGTGTGAGAGAGAGAGTGTGTGAGAGAGAGAGAGAGGAGTGTGTGAGAGAGAGAGAGAGTGTGAGAGAGAGGAGTGTGTGAGAGAGAGAGAGTGAGTGTGAGAGAGAGAGAGAGAGAGTGAGTGTGAGAGAGAGAGAGTGAGTGTGAGAGAGAGAGTGAGTGTGAGAGAGAGAGTGAGTGTGAGAGAGAGGAGTGTGTGAGAGAGAGAGAGAGGAGTGTGTGAGAGAGAGAGAGAGTGTGAGAGAGAGGAGTGTGTGAGAGAGAGAGAGAGGAGTGTGTGAGAGAGAGAGAGAGAGTGTGAGAGAGAGGAGTGTGTGAGAGAGAGAGAGAGAGAGAGAGAGAGTGTGAGAGAGAGGAGTGTGTGTGAGAGAGAGAGAGAGAGAGAGAGAGAGTGAGTGTGAGAGAGAGGAGTGTGTGAGAGAGAGAGAGAGGAGTGTGTGAGAGAGAGAGAGAGGAGTGTGTGAGAGAGAGGAGTGTGTGAGAGAGAGAGAGAGTGTGAGAGAGAGGAGTGTGTGAGAGAGAGAGAGAGAGGAGTGTGTGAGAGGGAGTGGAGAGAAAGAGAGAGGAGTGTGTGAGAGAGAGAGAGAGAGAGAGAGAGAGTGTGAGAGAGAGGAGTGTGTGAGAGAGAGAGAGAGTGTGAGAGAGAGGAGTGTGTGAGAGAGAGAGAGAGTGTGAGAGAGAGGAGTGTGTGAGAGAGAGAGAGGAGTGTGTGAGAGAGAGAGAGAGTGTGAGAGAGAGGAGTGTGTGAGAGAGAGGAGTGTGTGAGAGGGAGGGAGAGAAAGAGAGAGGAAGTGTGTGAGAGAGAGAGAGAGTGTGAGAGAGAGAGGAGTGTGTGAGAGGGAGGGAGAGAAAGAGAGAGGAGTGTGTGAGAGAGAGAGAGGAGTGTGTGAGAGGGAGGGAGAGAAAGAGAGAGGAGTGTGTGGGAGGGAGGGAGGGAGAGAAAAAGAGAGGGAGAGAGTGAGGGTGGAAGGAAGGGACGTGGTGTGTGTGAGAGAGAGAGAAGGGGGGGCAGTGAGAGAGAGAGCATGGAGAGGGAGAGAGAGAGAGAGGGAGAGGTGTGAGAGAGCAGGATGGAGAGGGAAGGGGGAGAGAAGGGGGAGAGGAGGAGGGCGGAGGGGAGGAGGGTGGAGAGAGAGAGGGGGAGGAGGGCAAGGGGGGATTTGGGAGAGAGAGAGGGGGAGGAGGGCAAGGGGGGATTTGGAGAGAGAGAGAGGGGGAGGAGGGCAAGGGGGGATTTGGGAGAGAGAGAGGGGGAGGAGGGCATAGGAGAGGGGGTTGAGAAGTGGGGGGAGGGAGTGAGGGTGAGAGGGTGAGGGAAAGGGTTTTCGAGTGTGAGGGTTTTGGGATTCTGAGGATGTTGTTCAGTCTCTGATTGTTTGATTGATTTTGATTCCCAGATTTCGGAATCACGTTGAGGTGAAGATTGTTCCACAAGCTGAAGGTTGCTGATTGGCTGACGGGGGATCAAGTGGATCTGGTTTCTCGATTCCTGCTGCACTCCCTCAGTCGCCTATGGATGAGGGGATGATCTTTGAGTGCACAAAGACCCTGATTTCTCCCTCCTGGAACTCCTTTCCCCCCCCGTGTCTGGAGCCCCCCTCCCCCCCGTGTCTGGAGCCCCCCTCCCCCCGTGTCTGGAGCCCCCCTCCCCCCCGTGTCTGGAGCCCCCATCGCCCCCACCCTCCCTATACTCACTCCCTCGTCCCTCCTTGCAGTCACAGACGGTTGTGGGACAGTTGGTGCTGGAACGATGGGAGAAGGGTGGGTGTTAATTGGACTGTTTGTAATCAGTAAGAGTGATATGGATGAAGGGAGAGGTTATATTGTAACCACGGTTACTGATGGTACAAAGATAGACAGGAATGCAAGTTGTGAGGAGGATAGAGAGTCTGAAAAGGGACTCAGAATATGTTCAGTGAGTAGGGAAGGTTTTGTAGATGGTGTAAGATGTGAGGCTATCCACTTTGACAAGAGGAATACAAAATAATAATTTCAATGGGGAGTGATTGTAGAATGCTGAGTTACAGAGGGATCTGGGTGTCCTGGTACATGAATCACAAAATGTTCGCAAGAATACAGACAAGTCCAGCTACAGGAATAGGCCCACCGTTCCTCCAAGCCTGTGCTGATCATGATGCCCTAACTAAAGTATTGAAAAAAACCTTCTGTCCTTACTCAGTCCGTATCCCTCTCCTCCCTCCCTATTTATGTATATATCCAGGTGCCTCTTAAATGTTACTAATGTTCCAGCTTCCACCACCAGCTCAGTAACCTGAGGTTTTATAAAGCTGCAACATCATTCCCCAACTCTTGTACTCAATGCCCCGGGTGACAGAGGCAAACATGCCCATACGCTTTCCTTCTGTCCAATAAATCCGCGTTCACAACCCTGTGAGTGAAGCATTTCTCCTCCGTTCAGTCCTCTGTACGAGACAGTGTATTGTCACTGGACTAACGAGGCAGGGATCCAGGACCCGGGTTCAAATCCCCACGGCAGATGGTGAAATTTGAATTGAATAAAAAGCTGGAATTTAAAGTCTAATGGTGACCATGAAACCATTATCGTTTGTTGGAAAAATCCATCTGATCACTAATCAAAAATCACTAATGCCCTTTGGGGAAGGAAATCTGCTGTCTTTACCAGTCTGGCCCACATGTGACTCCAGAGCCGCAGCAATGTGATTGATCCTAAACTGCCCTCAGGGATAGATAATATTTCCTGACCCAGACAGTGATGGCCACATTCCATGACTAAAAAATAATTGATCCAATCTCCTAGAATCTGTGCCCTGTGTGTTTTAGATTCTCTGACCAATGGAAACAATCTGGTTCCAATCAGATCACTTTTTATTCTTCTAAACTCCAATTTACACAGCCTCTGGTCATTGGACAATCCCCTTACCCCAGGGGCCAATCCAGTGAACCTTCTCTGTGCTGAACATAGAACACTACAGCACAAACAGGCCCTTCGGCCCACAAGTTGCACCGATCATATCCCTATCTACCAGGCCATAGAACTATCTAACTTCCAATCCATTAACTCCCACGTACTCATCCAGAAGTCTTTTAAAAGACCCCAGCGAGTTCGCCTCCACCACCACCGACGGCAGCCGATTCCACTCACTCACCACCCTCTGAGTGAAAAACTTTCCCCTAACATCACCTCTGTACTTCCCTCCCCGCACCTTAAATCTGTGTCCTCTCGTAGCGACCATTTCAACCCGGGGAAATAGCCTCTGAGAATCCACCCTATCTATTCCTCTCAACATTTTATAAACTTCTATCAGGTCGCCTCTCAACCTTCGTCTCTCCAGGGAGAAGAGTCCCAGCTCCCTCAACCTATCTTCATAAGGCATGCCTCCCAGTCCAGGCAACATCCTTGTAAATCTCCCTCTGCACCCTTTCAATAGCTTCCACATCCTTCCTATAGTGAGGCGACCAGAACTGCGCACAGTACTCCAAATGGGGTCTGACAAGGGTCTTATAAAGTTGTAATTGTCTCTAATAGATGATAATTGTATTGATGAGATCAAAACTGCAGCCGGTGTTCCAGATGTGGTCCCACCAAAACCTGGAACATCTGAGCAGATGTTATTCTTGTATTCCAATTCCCCTGGCGATAAACACCAATCTGTTATTTCCCTTCCTGGTTGCTCTCTGCACCTACACACTAACCTGCAGCAACTATTACAGATTTCACTCAAAGTATTCTACATTTCTGTTCTTACAACCGACCTGAATAACCTCTCACTTTGATAGATAGAGGGATCTGGGTGTACAGGTACACAGTCACTGAAAGTGGCAATGCAGACAGAGAAGATAGAACATTCCGGCGCAGTACAGGCCCTTCGGCCCTCAATGTTGCGCCGACCAGTGGAACCAATCTAATGACCCTCTAACCTAAACTATTCCAATGTTATCCATATGCCTATCCACTGACCATTTGAACGCCCTTAAAGTTGGCGAGTCCACAACTGCTGCAGGCAGGGCATTCCACACCCTTACTACCCTCTGAGTAAAGAACCTACCTCTGACATCAGTCCTATAATTACCAGCCCTTAATTTAAAGCTATGTCCCCTCGTGTTAGCCATCACCATCCGAGGAAAAAGGCTCTCACTGTCCACCCTATCCAATCCTCTGATCATCTTGTATGCCTCAAGGTAGTCAGGAAGGCATATGGCATGCATACCTTCATCGACTGGGGCACTGAGTTTAAAAATGGGCAAGTCATAGAACATAGAACATTACAGCACAAACAGGCCCTTCGGCCCTCGAGTTGCGCCGATCGCATCAACCCCACCAATCTATAGACCTATCCATAACCCCCAATCCCATTAAACCCCATATACTCATCCAGAAGTCTTTTAAAAGACCCCAGCGAGTTCGCCTCCACCACCGACGACGGCAGCCGATTCCATTCACTCACCACCCTCTGAGTGAAAAACTTACCCCTAACATCACTTCTGTACTTCCCTCCCCGCACCTTAAATCTGTGTCCTCTCGTAGCGACCATTTCAACCCGGGGAAGTAGCCGCTTTCACGAACCTTTGGCTGCACTTGGAATATAGTGTTCAATTCTGGTCACCACACTACCAGAAGGATGTGGAGGCTTTGGAGAGGGTACAGAAAAGATTTACCAGGATGTTACCAGGTATGGAGAGCATTAGCTATGAGGAGAGGTTGGAGAAACTTGGTTTGTTCTCACTGGAACGATGGAGGTTGAGGGGAGACCTGATAGAAGTCTACAAGATTACGAGAGGCATGGACAGAGTGGATAGTCAGAAGCTTTTTCCCAGGGTGGGAGAGTCAATTACTGGGGGGGGGCACAGGTTTAAGGTGTGAGGGGCAAGGTTTAAAGGAGATGTTCGAGGCAGATTTTTTACACAGAGGGGGGTGGGTGCCTGGAACTCGCTGCCGGGGGAGGGAGTGGAAGCGGATACGGTAGTGAGTTTTAAGGGGAGTCTTAACAAATACATGAATAGGATGGGAATAGAGGGGTATGGTTCCCGGAAGGGGAGGGGGTTTAAGTTCAGTCGGGGGCAGCACGGGTCAGTGCAGGATTGGAGGGGCTGAAGGGCTGCAATTTTCTTTGTTCTTTGAATAGCAGCAGGAAGATATTGTGTGTGTGTGTGTTGTGAAGATATTGTGTGTGTGTGTGTTGTGAAGATATTGTGTGTGTGTGTGTTGTGAAGATATTGTGTGTGTGTGTGTTGTGAAGATATTGTGTGTGTGTGTGTTGTGAAGATATTGTGTGTGTGTGTGTTGTGAAGATATTGTGTGTGTGTGTGTTGTGAAGATATTGTGTGTGTGTGTGTTGTGAAGATATTGTGTGTGTGTGTTGCGAAGATATTGTGTGTGTGTGTTGCGAAGATATTGTGTGTGTTGTGAAGATATTGTGTGTGTTGTGAAGATATTGTGTGTGTTGTGAAGATATTGTGTGTGTTGTGAAGATATTGTGTGTGTGTGTGTTGCGAAGATATTGTGTGTGTGTGTTGCGAAGATATTGTGTGTGTGTGAGTTGCGAAGATATTGTGTGAGTTGCGAAGATATTGTGTGTGTTGTGAAGATATTGTGTGTGTGTGTTGTGAAGATATTGTGTGTGTGTGTTGTGAAGATATTGTGTGTGTTGTGAAGATATTGTGTGTGTGTGTTGCGAAGATATTGTGTGTGTGTGTGTTGTGAAGATATTGTGTGTGTTGTGAAGATATTGTGTGTGTTGTGAAGATATTGTGTGTGTTGTGAAGATATTGTGTGTGTTGCGAAGATATTGTGTGTGTGTGAGTTGCGAAGATATTGTGTGTGTGAGTTGCGAAGATATTGTGTGTGTTGCGAAGATATTGTGTGTGTTGCGAAGATATTGTGTGTGTTGCGAAGATATTGTGTGTGTGGTGAAGATATTGTGTGTGTTGCGAAGATATTGTGTGTGTGTGTTGCGAAGATATTGTGTGTGTGTGTTGCGAAGATATTGTGTGTGTGTGTTGCGAAGATATTGTGTGTGTGTGAGTTGTGAAGATATTGTGTGTGTGTGTTGCGAAGATATTGTGTGTGTGTGTGTGTTGCGAAGATATTGTGTGTGTGTGTGTTGTGAAGATATTATGTGTGTGTGTGTTGCGAAGATATTGTGTGTGTGTGTGTTGCGAAGATATTGTGTGTGTGTGTGTTGTGAAGATATTGTGTGTGTGTGTGTTGTGAAGATATTGTGTGTGTGTGTGTTGTGAAGATATTGTGTGTGTGTGTGTTGTGAAGATATTGTGTGTGTGTGTGTTGTGAAGATATTGTGTGTGTGTGTTGCGAAGATATTGTGTGTGTGTGTTGCGAAGATATTGTGTGTGTTGCGAAGATATTGTGTGTGTTGTGAAGATATTGTGTGTGTTGTGAAGATATTGTGTGTGTGTGTGTTGCGAAGATATTGTGTGTGTGTGTGTTGCGAAGATATTGTGTGTGTGTGTTGCGAAGATATTGTGTGTGTGTGAGTTGCGAAGATATTGTGTGAGTTGCGAAGATATTGTGTGAGTTGCGAAGATATTGTGTGTGTTGTGAAGATATTGTGTGTGTGTGTGTTGTGAAGATATTGTGTGTGTGTGTTGTGAAGATATTGTGTGTGTGTGTTGTGAAGATATTGTGTGTGTTGTGAAGATATTGTGTGTGTGTGTTGTGAAGATATTGTGTGTGTGTGTTGTGAAGATATTGTGTGTGTGTGTTGTGAAGATATTGTGTGTGTTGTGAAGATATTGTGTGTGTGTGTTGTGAAGATATTGTGTGTGTGTGTTGTGAAGATATTGTGTGTGTGTGTTGTGAAGATATTGTGTGTGTGTGTTGTGAAGATATTGTGTGTGTGTGTTCTGAAGATATTGTGTGTGTGTGTGTTGTGAAGATATTGTGTGTGTGGTGAAGATATTGTGTGTGTGTGTGTTGTGAAGATATTGTGTGTGTTGTGAAGATATTGTGTGTGTTGTGAAGATATTGTGTGTGTGTGTTGTGAAGATATTGTGTGTGTGTGTTGTGAAGATATTGTGTGTGTGTGTTCTGAAGATATTGTGTGTGTGTGTGTTGTGAAGATATTGTGTGTGTGGTGAAGATATTGTGTGTGTGTGTGTGTTGTGAAGATATTGTGTGTGTTGTGAAGATATTGTGTGTGTTGTGAAGATATTGTGTGTGTTGTGAAGATATTGTGTGTGTTGTGAAGATATTGTGTGTGTTGTGAAGATATTGTGTGTGTTGTGAAGATATTGTGTGTGTTGTGAAGATATTGTGTGTGTTGTGAAGATATTGTGTGTGTTGTGAAGATATTGTGTGTGTTGTGAAGATATTGTGTGTGTTGTGAAGATATTGTGTGTGTTGTGAAGATATTGTGTGTGTTGTGAAGATATTGTGTGTGTTGTGAAGATATTGTGTGTGTGTGTGTTGTGAAGATATTGTGTGTGTTGTGAAGATATTGTGTGTGTTGTGAAGATATTGTGTGTGTTGTGAAGATATTGTGTGTGTGGTGAAGATATTGTGTGTGTGGTGAAGATATTGTGTGTGTGGTGAAGATATTGTGTGTGTGGTGAAGATATTGTGTGTGTGGTGAAGATATTGTGTGTGTGGTGAAGATATTGTGTGTGTGGTGAAGATATTGTGTGTGTGGTGAAGATATTGTGTGTGTGGTGAAGATATTGTGTGTGTGGTGAAGATATTGTGTGTGTGGTGAAGATATTGTGTGTGTGGTGAAGATATTGTGTGTGTGGTGAAGATATTGTGTGTGTGGTGAAGATATTGTGTGTGTGGTGAAGATATTGTGTGTGTGGTGAAGATATTGTGTGTGTGTGTGTTGCGAAGATATTGTGTGTGTGTGAGTTGTGAAGATATTGTGTGTGTGTGTTGCGAAGATATTGTGTGTGTGTGTTGCGAAGATATTGTGTGTGTGTGTGTTGTGAAGATATTGTGTGTGTGTTGTGAAGATATTGTGTGTGTGTGTTGTGAAGATATTGTGTGTGTGTGTGTTGTGAAGATATTGTGTGTGTGTGTGTTGTGAAGATATTGTGTGTGTGTGTGTTGCGCAGATATTGTGTGTGTGTGTTGTGAAGATATTGTGTGTGTGTTGTGAAGATATTGTGTGTGCTGTGAAGATATTGTGTGTGTTGTGAAGATATTGTGTGTGTTGTGAAGATATTGTGTGTGTTGCGAAGATATTGTGTGTGTGTGAGTTGCGAAGATATTGTGTGTGTGAGTTGCGAAGATATTGTGTGTGTTGCGAAGATATTGTGTGTGTTGCGAAGATATTGTGTGTGTGTGTTGCGAAGATATTGTGTGTGTGTGTTGCGAAGATATTGTGTGTGTGTGTTGCGAAGATATTGTGTGTGTGTGAGTTGCGAAGATATTGTGTGTGTTGTGAAGATATTGTGTGTGTGTGTTGCGAAGATATTGTGTGTGTGTGTGTTGTGAAGATATTGTGTGTGTTGCGAAGATATTGTGTGTGTGTGTGTTGCGAAGATATTGTGTGTGTGTGTGTTGCGAAGATATTGTGTGTGTGTGAGTTGCGAAGATATTGTGTGTGTTGTGAAGATATTGTGTGTGTGTGTTGCGAAGATATTGTGTGTGTGTGTGTTGCGAAGATATTGTGTGTGTGTGTGTTGTGAAGATATTGTGTGCGTTGCGAAGATATTGTGTGTGTGTGTGTTGTGAAGATATTGTGTGTGTGTGTTGCGAAGATATTGTGTGTGTGTGTTGTGAAGATATTGTGTGTGTGTGTGTTGTGAAGATATTGTGTGTGTGTGTGTTGTGAAGATATTGTGTGTGTGTGTGTTGCGCAGATATTGTGTGTGTGTGTTGTGAAGATATTGTGTGTGTGTGTGTTGTGAAGATATTGTGTGTGCTGTGAAGATATTGTGTGTGTTGTGAAGATATTGTGTGTGTTGTGAAGATATTGTGTGTGTTGCGAAGATATTGTGTGTGTGTGAGTTGCGAAGATATTGTGTGTGTGAGTTGCGAAGATATTGTGTGTGTTGCGAAGATATTGTGTGTGTTGCGAAGATATTGTGTGTGTGTGTTGCGAAGATATTGTGTGTGTGTGTTGCGAAGATATTGTGTGTGTGTGTTGCGAAGATATTGTGTGTGTGTGAGTTGCGAAGATATTGTGTGTGTTGTGAAGATATTGTGTGTGTGTGTTGCGAAGATATTGTGTGTGTGTGTGTTGTGAAGATATTGTGTGTGTTGCGAAGATATTGTGTGTGTGTGTGTTGCGAAGATATTGTGTGTGTGTGTGTTGCGAAGATATTGTGTGTGTGTGAGTTGCGAAGATATTGTGTGTGTTGTGAAGATATTGTGTGTGTGTGTTGCGAAGATATTGTGTGTGTGTGTGTTGCGAAGATATTGTGTGTGTGTGTGTTGTGAAGATATTGTGTGCGTTGCGAAGATATTGTGTGTGTGTGTGTTGTGAAGATATTGTGTGTGTGTGTTGCGAAGATATTGTGTGTGTTGTGAAGATATTGTGTGTGTGTGTTGTGAAGATATTGTGTGTGTTGTGAAGATATTGTGTGTGTTGTGAAGATATTGTGTGTGTTGTGAAGATATTGTGTGTGTGTGTTGTGAAGATATTGTGTGTGTGTGTGTTGTGAAGATATTGTGTGTGTGTGTTGTGAAGATATTGTGTGTGTGTGTTGTGAAGATATTGTGTGTGTGTGAGTTGCGAAGGTATTGTGTGTGTGTGAGTTGCGAAGATATTGTGTGTGTGTTGCGAAGATATTGTGTGTGTGTTGCGAAGATATTGTGTGTGTGTTGCGAAGATATTGTGTGTGTGTGTTGCGAAGATATTGTGTGTCTGTTGCGAAGATATTGTGTGTGTGTGTGTTGTGAAGATATTGTGTGTGTGTGTTGCGAAGATATTGTGTGTGTGTGTGTTGCGAAGATATTGTGTGTGTGTGAGTTGCGAAGATATTGTGTGTGTGTGTTGTGAAGATATTGTGTGTGTGTGTGAGTTGCGAAGGTATTGTGTGTGTGTGAGTTGCGAAGATATTGTGTGTGTGTTGCGAAGATATTGTGTGTGTGTTGCGAAGATATTGTGTGTGTGTTGCGAAGATATTGTGTGTGTGTTGCGAAGATATTGTGTGTGTGTTGCGAAGATATTGTGTGTGTGTTGCGAAGATATTGTGTGTGTGTGTTGCGAAGATATTGTGTGTGTGTTGCGAAGATATTGTGTGTGTGTGTGTTGTGAAGATATTGTGTGTGTGTGTTGCGAAGATATTGTGTGTGTGTGTGTTGCGAAGATATTGTGTGTGTGTGAGTTGCGAAGATATTGTGTGTGTGTGTTGTGAAGATATTGTGTGTGTGTGTGTGTTGCGAAGATATTGTGTGTGTGTGTTGTGAAGATATTGTGTGTGTGTGTGTTGCGAAGATATTGTGTGTGTGTGTTGCGAAGATATTGTGTGTGTGTGTTGTGAAGATATTGTGTGTGTGTGTGTTGCGAAGATATTGTGTGTGTGTGTTGTGAAGATATTGTGTGTGTGTGAGTTGCGAAGATATTGTGTGTGTGTGTTGCGAAGATATTGTGTGTGTGGTGAAGATATTGTGTGTGTGGTGAAGATATTGTGTGTGTGTGTTGTGAAGATATTGTGTGTGTGTGTTGTGAAGATATTGTGTGTGTGTGTTGCGAAGATATTGTGTGTGTGTGAGTTGCGAAGGTATTGTGTGTGTGTGAGTTGCGAAGGTATTGTGTGTGTGTGAGTTGCGAAGGTATTGTGTGTGTGTGTGTTGCGAAGGTATTGTGTGTGTGTTGCGAAGGTATTGTGTGTGTGTGTGTTGCGAAGGTATTGTGTGTGTGTGTTGCGAAGATATTGTGTGTGTGTGTTGTGAAGGTATTGTGTGTGTGTGTGTTGCGAAGGTATTGTGTGTGTGTGTTGCGAAGATATTGTGTGTGTGTGTTGCGAAGATATTGTGTGTGTGTGTGTTGCGAAGGTATTGTGTGTGTGTGTGTTGCGAAGATATTGTGTGTGTGTGAGTTGCGAAGGTATTGTGTGTGTGTGTTGTGAAGATATTGTGTGTGTGTGAGTTGCGAAGATATTGTGTGTGTGGTGAAGATATTGTGTGTGTGGTGAAGATATTGTGTGTGTGTGTTGTGAAGATATTGTGTGTGTGTGTTGTGAAGATATTGTGTGTGTGTGTTGTGAAGATATTGTGTGTGTTGTGAAGATATTGTGTGTGTGTGTTGCGAAGATATTGTGTGTGTGTGTTGCGAAGATATTGTGTGTGTGTGTTGCGAAGATATTGTGTGTGTGTGTTGCGAAGATATTGTGTGTGTGTGAGTTGCGAAGGTATTGTGTGTGTGTGAGTTGCGAAGGTATTGTGTGTGTGTGTGTTGCGAAGGTATTGTGTGTGTGTGTGTTGCGAAGATATTGTGTGTGTGTGTTGTGAAGATATTGTGTGTGTGTGTGTTGTGAAGGTATTGTGTGTGTGTGTGTTGCGAAGGTATTGTGTGTGTGTTGCGAAGATATTGTGTGTGTGAGTTGTGAAGATATTGTGTGTGTGTGTTGTGAAGATATTGTGTGTGTGTGTTGTGAAGATATTGTGTGTGTGTGTTGTGAAGATATTGTGTGTGTGTGTTGTGAAGATATTGTGTGTGTTGCGAAGATATTGTGTGTGTTGCGAAGATATTGTGTGTGTTGCGAAGATATTGTGTGTGTTGTGAAGATATTGTGTGTGTGTGTTGTGAAGATATTGTGTGTGTGTGTTGTGAAGATATTGTGTGTGTTGTGAAGATATTGTGTGTGTTGTGAAGATATTGTGTGTGTTGTGAAGATATTGTGTGTGTTGTGAAGATATTGTGTGTGAGTGTTGATGATTTCAGTATTTTTCCTGTGTTTACAGGTTTTCCTCGGGTCTGTTAGAATCAGAGTCTGGGGGTTTCTCTGAGAACTCAGAGACCGTGCCTCAGCTGCCTGGGTTCACTGTCCTCTCTCTCTTACAGCAAGCTGCCAACTTAGTGCCAGTCTTACCATCATTCTCAAAACCCACCAATCAGAGTAAACCAGGGGCAACCGAGAATCCCACAGCGAATAACAGCTTCACTCAGTCATTGGACACCTCACTAATCTCCCATCCTGTGGGGCAGGGGTGCCCGAGTTGGGGGGAGGGGTGCCCGAGTGTGGGTGCAGGGTGCCCGAGCGGGGGGGAGCGATGCCCCGGTGTGGGGTTGGGGAGCTGCTTCTCCCAATATCCCAACACGTGGAGTTCCACTGAGCGGTGTGTGTGCCTGCGACAAGGGTTCCAGAGTGAGGAGGGGTCCCTCAGAATGAGGCAGCTTCTAGATACTAAGAGTGAGGGTCAGAAGGGTGACCCCCTGTTGACCAGTGAGAAATCCAACAGGAATTCTGTTCCGGGACTGGCTCCAGTTTCGGGATACGGGAGAATGAGTCCTGGGTCTCCTGGCGAGGGTGCGGGATGGGGAGTGGGAGAATCGAATGGGAGGTTCAGTCCTGGTTGGGTAACTCAGTGTCCCAGAGATTCTCTGCAGAGTGGGGTGGGGGCAATGCCTTGGAGCTATGGTGAGGAGGGCGGAGCAGAGACTGAAAAGGGAATTTGGGTGAAAATTCCTGGGGAAATTACAAATGTTTACAGCCAGGAAGCCAATGGAAAGCAAGGCAACAGCTTGGACAGAGGGGGCAAAGGTCAGGGACAAAGTGACTGCTGTCCATCCCAGACACCAAAACCTTCAGCACCAGGATCTGAGCCCAATATTCCCCCTCAGTCTGGGAAAGCCAAGCCCCCCACAGCAGCAGCACGGCATCCCCGGACTCCTCGCAAACAGGCCACCCCACAGCGGAGTGCTGAGCTCGGAGACCCCAGCTTCGAGGGAGTGACCCTTCGCATGGAGAGACGTATTGTGGGTGACTGTGACTGCCAGCTCCGCATCATTGCCCACTACAGGTATGTCCCCCAGGGTCTGCCCCTGTTGTGGGGAGGGGGGGGGATTGCTGTCAGCCCCCAAAACCCCACCCAGTGTCCACCTGCCCCTACCCACTCCCTTAACTCCCCGATCTGAATGCAACCCGCTGACCCAGACCCCACACTGGGGTCTGACTGTAACACCCACCCCCCCTCTCTCTCTCTCTCTCTCTACCAAAACCCCCCAGACCCTCATCCAATTGCCACCCCCCTAACTCCCCCCTCCCCCCATGGTGTGTTCTCACCTTCCAAACTCTCAGCCATTTCCACCTAGAAGGATGAGCAGTAGATTCCTGGGAACAGCCCCACCCGGAGATTGCCTTTCCAGTCGCTCACCATCCAGACTGGGAATCTGAAGGGATTACAGAAAGATTGCGCTGATTCTTTGATTATCTCCCAGCTCCAGGTGTTTCTGAATGTGTCTCCCTGCCTCTCCTCATTCCGAGTTAGAACATAGAACACTACGGCACAAACAGGCCCCTCGGCCCACAAGTTGTGCCAATCAGAGCCC
Source organism: Prionace glauca (assembly GCA_037974335.1). NCBI lineage: Eukaryota > Metazoa > Chordata > Chondrichthyes > Carcharhiniformes > Carcharhinidae > Prionace > Prionace glauca. Next base: position 834,388 of record CM075727.1, on the reverse strand, counting down.
TACCTGCCAGGCCTATTTATAACCCTCAATCCCATTAAATCCCGTGTACAATTAACGCAAGCTCCTTGTTTCCTCCAGTCCTGGACTCCGCCAGAAGCTGAGGAGGATCCGAGCGCGTTGTAGCCAAGTTCAGTCCATGCCGAAATGCAGCAGCTCCGAGGAGGATTCACCCAACACCGGCAGTGAGTGCCACGGGGGAGAGGGGGGGCAGGGGGCAGGGGGAGAGGGAGGGCAGGGGGCAGGGGGAGAGGGAGGGCGGGGGCACGGGGAGAGGGAGGGCGGGGGCACGGGGAGGGGTGGACACGGGGAAAGGGGGTGGAAGCACAGAGAGAGGGGACACGGGGATGGGGGCAGAAGGGGCAGTATTGGGTAAACAGCAAGAGGCCATTTAATCTTTTGATCTGGTTCCCCCTTGCCCCATTTGATGGGGAGCCAATTTTAGATCCAACCTGTCACCTTCTCCTGTATCCGAGATCTCACTTTTCTGACCACCCATCGAATGCCTTCCTGAAGCTCATGTTGCCAATATCCACCGCACTGCACTTGTCAACCCTCCTTGTCGCCTCCTCAAACAATTCTGTCAAGTTATTAAGGTACAATCTTCTGCTACCTGACCATGCTGATAATCCCCGATCAATCTGTGCCTTTTGAAGTGACAGTTTATTCCATCTCTCATAATTTGCTCACACTGAAATTAGACTGAGCGGCCTATAGTATTCTGGCCTGTCCCTCGCACCCTTTTTAAATAATGGTACAACGTTCACAGACCTCCGATAGCCTGGGGACTCACCCCTACCCAGTGAGAACTGGAAAACGATCATTACAGCATCCACTATTTTCTCCTTGGTTTCCTCCCACAGTCCAAAGATGTGCGGGTTAGGTTGATTGGCCATGCTAAGAAATTGCCCCTTAGTGTCCAGGAATGTGTAGGTTAGAGGGATTAGTGGGTATAATATGTAGGGATATGGGGGTAGGGCCTGGATGGGATTGTGTTCAGTGCAGACTCGATGGGCTGAAGGGCCTCTTTCTGCACTGTAGGGTTCTATGATTTCCTTTAACAGCCTGGGATACAGTCCATCTGGCCCTGGGGACTTATCCACCTTCCAGGATTTGATTTGATTTAATTTAGTATTGTCACACGTATTAACATAGAGAAAAGTATTGTTTCTTGCACCCTGTACAAAGCATACCATTCACAGAGAAGGAAATGAGAGGGTGCAGAATGTAGTGTTACAGTCACAGCGAGGGAATAGCGAAAGATCAACTTAAAGCGAGGTAGGTCCACTCAAAAGTCTGACAGCAGCAGGGAAGAAGCTGTTCTTGAGCTGGTTGGTACGGGACCTCAGACTTTTGTATCTTTTTCCCCAATGGAAGAAAGTGGAAGAGAGAATGTCCGGGGGTGGGGGGGTCCTTAGTTATACTGGCTGCTTTTCTGAGGCAGTGGGAAGTGTAGGCAGAGTCAATGGATGGGAAGCTGGTTTGCGTGATGGACTGGGCTACATTCACAACCTTTTGTAGTTCTTTGTGGTCTTGGGCAGAGCAGGAGCCCAGACCGAGCTGTGATATAACCAGAAAGAATGCTTTCTATGGGGCATCTGGAAAAGTTGGTGAGAGTCATGGCTGACATGCCAAATTTCCTTAGTCTTCTGAGAAAGTAGAGGCTTAGGGTTAGGGTTAGGTAGCACAGTGGTTAGTACTGCTGCCTCACAGCACCAGGGACCCAGTTCGATTCCGGCCTTGGGTCACTGTCTGTGTGGAGTTTGCACGTTCTCCCTGTGTCTGTGTGGGTTTCCTCTGGGTGCTCCGGTTTCCTCCCACAGGGTTAGATTAATTGGCCGTGCTAAATTGACCCTAGTGTCAGGGAGATTAGCAGGATAAATATGTGGGGTTATGGAAATAAAGTCAGGGTGGGATTATGGTTGGTGCTGACCAGATGGGCTGAATGGCCACCTTCTACACTGTAGGGATTCTATGATTCTGTGTGTTGGTGGGGCTTTTGTAACTATAGTGTCAGCATGGGGGGGGAACCAGGACAGGTTGTTGGTGATCTGGACAACTGAAAACTTCAAGCTCTCGACCCTTTCCACTTGGTCCCCGTTGATATAGACAGAGGCATGTTCCACTTTACACTTCCTGAAGTCGATGACAATCTCCTTTGTTTTGTTGAATTGAGGAAGAGATTATTGTTGCTGCACCAGTTCACCAGGATGTCAGTCCCTCCATTACTTCCTCCCTCACAATGCTTATTGTATGTAATATTTCACCTCCTCTTCTTTAATGAGGCTGTGTGAACCATCCTTCTCTTTAGTGAAGACAGAGACAAAGTACTCATTGAAAACTCATGGACTTTAGCAAGGCCTTTGACAAGGTACCACATGGTAGGTTGTTGCATAAGGTTCAATCTCACAGGATCCAGGGTGAGGGATCTAAATGGATACAAAATTGGCTTCTTGACAGAAGCCAGAGGGTGGTTGTAGAGAATTGTTTTTCAATCTGGAGGCCTGTGACCAGTGGTGTGCCTCAGGGATCAGTGCTGGGCCCACTGTTATTTGTCACTGATATTAATGATTTGGATGAGAATATAGGGGGCATGGTTAGTAAGTTTGCAGATGACACTAAGATTGGTGGCATAGTGGACAGTGAAGAAAGTTATCTCCAATTGCAATGGGATCTTGATCAATTGGGCCAGTGTCAGAACATTGAATACAGGAGTTGGGACGTCTTGTTGAAGTTGTACAAGAATTGGGAAGGCCACATTTGGAATACTGTGTACAGTTCTGGTCACCCTATTATAGAGAGGATATTATTAAACTAGAAAGAGTGTAGAAAAGATTTACTAGGATGCTACCAGGACTTGATGGATTGAGTTATAAGGAGAGGCTGAATAGACTGGGACTTTTCTCTCTGGAGCGTAGGAGGCTGAGGGGTGATCTTATAGAGGTCTATAAAATAATGAGGGGGCACAGATCAGCTAGATAGTCAATATCTTTTCCCAAAGGTAGGGGAGTCTATAACTAGAGGGCAGAGGTTTAAGGTGAGAGGGGAGAGACACAAAAGTGTCCAGAGGGGCAATCTTTTTCCATAGAGGGTGGTGAGTGTCTGGAACAAGCTGCCAGAGGCAGTAGTAGAGGTGGGTACAATTTTGTCTTTTAAAAAGCATTTAGATAGTTACATGGGTACAATGGGTATAGAGGGATATGGGCCAAATGTGGACAGTTGGGATTAAATTAGGGGTTTAAAAAAAAGGGCTGCATGGACAAGTTGGGCCAAAGGGCCTGTTTCCCTGTGGTAAATCTGTAAGTCCATAAAACCTTGTCCATATCTTTGAAATTAACCCACAAGTTACGCAGAATATCTCTGACAGTCCCTACCTTTTCCTTAGTTATTCTCTTGCTCTGAATATGTTGGTAATATGAGGGGAGGTCTCATTGAGACGTATAAGATGATGAATGGGATGGATAGGATAGAGGTGGAGAGACTCTTCCCGCTCAAAAAAGACAGTAGGACTAGGGGGCACAGCCTCAAGATAAAGGGGGGGGCGGTTTAGAACGGAGTTGAGGAGGAACTTCTTCACTCAAAGGGTGGTGAATCTCTGGAATTCTCTGCCCGTTGAAGTGGTGGAGGCTGCCTCGCTAAATATTTTTAAGAAACGGGTTGATGGGTTTTTGATAAGAGAGGGGATTAAGGGTTATGGGGAGAGGGCGGGAAAGTGGAACTGAGCCACGACAGATCAGCCATGATCTTATTGAATGGCGGGGCAGGCTCGAAGGGCCAGATGGCCCACTCCTGCTCCTATTTCTTATGTTCTTACGTTCTTACGTTCTTACGTTCTTACGTTCTTACGTTCTTACGTTCTTACGTTCTTACGTTCTTACGTTCTTACGTTCTTACGTTCTTACGTTCTTACGTTCTTACGTTCTTACGTTCTTACGTTCTTATGAATGAAGAGCTTGTCGTATGAGGAACGGTTGGGGACTCTGGGTCTGTTCTCGTTGGAGTTTAGAAGGATGAGGGGGGGATCTTATTGAAACTTACAGGATACTGCGAGGCCCTGGATAGAGTGGACGTGGAGAGGATGTTTCCACTAGTAGGAAAAACTAGACCCAGAGAGGGCACAACCTCAGGGTAAAGGGACGATCCTTTAAAACAGAGATAAGGAGGAATTTCTTCAGCCAGAGAGTGGGGAATCTGTGGAACTCTTTGCCGCAGAAGGCTGTGGAGGGCCAGGTCACTGAGTGTCTTTAAGACAGAGATAGATAGGTTCTTGATTAATAAGGGGATCAGGGGTTATGGGGAAAAGGCAGGAGAATGGGGATGAGAAAAATATCAGCCATGATTGAATGGGAGAGCAGACTCGATGGGCCGAGTGGCCTCATTCTGCTCCTATAGCTGATGGTCTTATTGTGTTCCAGGTGGGAAAAGCTGTGCATCATGTGGCACTGAGAAAACACCATTATGGAGAGATGCTGAGGATGGAACTCCGCTCTGTAATGCTTGTGGGATCAGGTATCACATAGCAACAAGAGACTGGACAAGCAATACAATTCAGTCCTCACTCAATATCTGAATTAATGTTCTGACTCTCACTGGGGTACGGGTCCCACACACACTGACTCTCACTGGGGTACGGGTACCACACACACTGACTCTCACTGGGGTACGGGTCCCACACACACTGACTCTCACTGGGGTACGGGTACCACACACACTGACTCTCACTGGGGTACGGGTCCCTCACACACTGACTGTCACTGGGGTACGGGTCCCACACACACTGACTCTCACTGGGGTACGGGTCCCACACACACAGACTCTCACTGGGGTACGGGTCCCACACACACTGACTCTCACTGGGGTACGGGGTCCCACACACACACAGACTCTCACTGGGGTACAGGTCCCACACACACTGACTCTCACTGGGGTACGGGTCCCACACACACTGACGCTCACTGGGGTACAGGTCCCACACACACTGACTCTCACTGGGGTACGGGTCCCACACACACTGACCCTCACTGAGGTACGGGTCCCCCACACACTGACTCTCACTGGGGTACGGGTCCCACACACACTGACGCTCACTGGGGTACAGGTCCCACACACACTGACTCTCACTGGGGTACGGGTCCCACACACACTGACCCTCACTGAGGTACGGGTCCCCCACACACTGACTCTCACTGGGGTACGGGTCCCATACACACACTGACTCTCACTGGGGTACGGGTCTCACACACACTGACTCTCACTGGGGTACGGATCCCACACACACTGACTCTCACTGGGGTACGGGTCCCACACACACTGACTCTCACTGGGGTACGGGTCCCACACACACTGACTCTCACTGGGGTACGGGTCCCACACACACTGACTCTCACTGGGGTACGGGTCCCACACACACTGACTCTCACTGGGGTACGGGTCCCACACACACTGACTCTCACTGGGGTACGGGTCCCACACACACTGACTCTACTGGGGTATGGGTCCCACACACACTGACTCTCACTGGGGTACGGGTCCCACACACACTGACTCTCACTGGGATACGGGGTCCCACACACACTGACTCTCACTGGGGTACGGGGTCCCACACACACTGACTCTCACTGGGGTACGGGTCCCACACACACTGACTCTCACTGGGGTACGGGGTCCCACACACACTGACTCTCACTGGGGTACGGGTCCCACACACACTGACTCTCACTGGGGTACGGGGTCCCACACACACTGACTCTCACTGGGGTACGGGTCCCACACACACTGACTCTCACTGGGGTACGGGTCTCACACACACTGACCCTCACTGGGGAATGGGTCCCACACACACTGACTCTCACTGGGGTACGGGTCTCACACACACTGACTCTCACTGGGGTACGGGTCCCACACACACTGACTCTCACTGGGGTACGGGTCCCACACACACTGACTCTCACTGGGGTACGGGTCCCACACACACTGACTCTCACTGGGGTACAGGTCCCACACACACTGACTCTCACTGGGGTACGGGTCCCACACACACTGACGCTCACTGGGGTACAGGTCCCACACACACTGACTCTCACTGGGGTACGGGTCCCACACACACTGACGCTCACTGGGGTACAGGTCCCACACACACTGACTCTCACTGGGGTACGGGTCCCACACACACTGACCCTCACTGAGGTACGGGTCCCCCACACACTGACTCTCACTGGGGTACGGGTCCCATACACACACTGACTCTCACTGGGGTACGGGTCTCACACACACTGACTCTCACTGGGGTACGGATCCCACACACACTGACTCTCACTGGGGTATGGGTCCCACACACACTGACTCTCACTGGGGTACGGGTCCCACACACACTGACTCTCACTGGGGTACGGGTCCCACACACACTGACTCTCACTGGGGTACGGGTCCCACACACACTGACTCTCACTGGGGTACGGGTCCCACACACACTGACTCTACTGGGGTATGGGTCCCACACACACTGACTCTCACTGGGGTACGGGTCCCACACACACTGACTCTCACTGGGATACGGGGTCCCACACACACTGACTCTCACTGGGGTACGGGGTCCCACACACACTGACTCTCACTGGGGTACGGGTCCCACACACACTGACTCTCACTGGGGTACGGGGTCCCACACACACTGACTCTCACTGGGGTACGGGGTCCCACACACACTGGCTCTCACTGGGGTACGGGTCCCACACACACTGACCCTCACTGGGGTACGGGTCCCACACACACTGACCCTCACTGGGGTACGGGTCCCACACACACTGACCCTCACTGGGGTACGGGTCCCACACACACTGACTCTCACTGGGGTACGGGTCCCACACACACTGACTCTCACTGGGGTACGGGTCCCACACACACTGGCTCTCACTGGGGTACGGATCCCACACACACTGACTCTCACTGGGGTACGGATCCCACACACACTGACCCTCACTGGGGTACGGGTCCCACACACACTGACTCTCACTGGGGTACGGGTCCCACACACACTGACTCTCACTGGGGTATGGGTCCCACACACACTGACTCTCACTGGGGTACGGGTCCCACACACACTGACCCTCACTGGGGTACGGGTCCCACACACACTGACTCTCACTGGGGTACGGGACCCACACACACTGACTCTCACTGGGGTACGGGACCCACACACACTGACTCTCACTGGGGTACGGGTCCCCCACACACTGACCCTCACTGGGGTACGGGTCCCACACACACACAGACTCTCACTGGGGTACGGGTCCCACACACACTGACCCTCACTGGGGTACGGGTCCCACACACACTGACTCTCACTGGGGTACGGGTCCCACACACACTGACTCTCTTTGCTTTCCTGTAGGTATAAGAAGTATCGGATTCGCTGCTCCAATTGCTGGCACATTCCAAAGAAAGAGGGGAAATGGTTTATTGAGTGTGTGAGATGTGGTGATCCTCTGAGACTGTCCCTCAGTGAGAGGAAAGTGTCTGTGCGATGATGGACGCACACTCTGGACTGTCTGTGGGAACCTCTGTGCTGTGACCGAGGAGAAGGTGGAGGAATCTGGTCCTTTCCACACCCAGCCTGGGGTTTCTGTGTACTGGGGGCCTGTGCCTTGTAGCCTGTGAGCTGTGTGGGGGCGGGTGCACTGTGTGATGTGGTCTGTATCTCCATCCTCCATCCATGGTTGCAGACTCTGGGTTAGTAGCTGGGGGGAGGTGCCTGCTTCTCAGGATTATAACTGAAATGTTTAGAGTGATTCTGAAACTTTGATTTGATGTCAGTGAGTGAAATGATTCTCAGATTGTGATGAGAGAATTTCTCTAACCTGTTGCTTTGGAATATTATTTTCTGATGACTCAATAAATTACCCCAGTGGTTCACTGGAGGACAGCATCGAAACATGGGCAATATTTTCATTTCCAATAAATCAGACATGTTTTCTCATTCAGCTCACCAGCCATCGGAATTACAAAAAAGAACAAAGAACAACCCAGCACGGGAAACAGGCCCTTCGGCCCAACGAGCCCGCGCCGCCACATCACCCTACACCTATTCTACCCTGCATGTCTATGAATGGAACCCTACTCAGTCAGATTCAGGGAAGAATTACCCCGAACATTCCTCTGCCTGTCTGGGTTACTCTTCACTGGTGTCCCCCTCACTACCCCACTGACTTGGTTTGATAAGAGAAGCCAGAGGGTGGTTGTAGAGAGTTGTTTTTCAATCTGGAGGCCTGTGACCAGTGGTGTGCCTCAGGGATCAGTGCCGGGCCCACTGTTATTTGTCATTTATATTAATGATTTGGATGAGAATATAGGGGACATGGTTAGTAAGTTTGCAGATGACACTAAGATTGGTGGCATAGTGGACAGTGAAGAAAGTTATCTCCAATTGCAATGGGATATTGATCAATTGGGACAGTGGGCTGACGAATGGCAGATGGAGTTTAATTTAGATAAATGTGAGGTGATGCATTTTGGTCGATTGAACCAGGGCAGGACTTACTCAGTTAATGTTAGGGCACTGGGGAGAGCTACAGAACAAAGAGATCTCGGGGTACAGGTTCATAGCTCCTTGAAAGTGGAGTCCCAGGTGGACAGAGTGGTGAAGAAGGAATTCAGCATGCTTGGTTTCATCTCTGTGGGTGGATTTGAGGAATCACAAAGGTAAAAAGACCCTGATGGAAGTTATATACAGGCCCCTTAGTAGAGGCGGGTACAATTTTGTTTTTTAAAAAGCATTTAGATAGTTACATGGGTAAGGTGGGTATAGAGGGATATGGGACAAACGTGGACAATTGGGACTAGCATAGTGGTAAAAACTGGGCAGCATGGACAAATTGGGCCGAAGGGCCTGTTTCCATGCTGTAAACCTCGATGACTCTCACTTACACAGCAAATCTAATCTGTCAGAATATTTGGCCAATGGTGTCTGTGTGACGCTGATCCCAGTGATAGCACTCCTCTCCCCCACCCCGTCTCTCAGAGTCATAGAGCCACACAGCACAGAAAGGACTCTTCATCCGGTTAGCACAGATAATAACTACCACTAAATTCACCTAGTTTTAAACTGTATTTATTAGTCACAAGTACATAGAACATAGAACATTACAGCGCAGAACAGGCCCTTCGGCCCACGATGTTGTGCCGACCAGTTACAAAACAATGACCCACTAGCCTAAACCAATCCCTTTTTGTCCATAAACCTATCCACAGATCTCTTAAACGCCCCCAAACTAGGTGCATTTACAACTGCAGCTGGCAGGGCATTCCAGTCCCTCACCACCCTCTGGGTAAAGAACCTACCCCTGACATCAGTCCTATAACTACCCCCCCTTAATTTAAAGTCGTGCCCCCTCGTGCTAGCTTTCTCCATCCTAGGAAAAAGGCTATCACTATCTACCCTGTCTAAACCTCTAATCATCTTATATGTTTCAATGAGATCCCCTCTTAGCCGCCTTCTTTCCAGCGAAAACAACCCCAAATCTCTCAGTCTCTCCTCATAGGATCTCCCCTCCATACCAGGCAACATCCTGGTAAACCTCCTCTGCACCCTCTCCAAAGCCTCTACATCCTTCCTGTAATGTGGGGACCAGAACTGCACACAAAACTCCAAGTGCGGCCGCACCAGAGTTGTGTACAATTGCATCATGACGCTGCGACTCCTAAATTCAATCCCCCTACCACTAAACGCCAAGACACCGTATGCCTTCTTAACAACCTTATCTACTTGATTCCCAACTTTCAGGGATCTATGTACACATACACCTAGATCCCTCTGCTCATCCACACTATTCAAAATCCTCCCGTTAGCCCTATACTCAACACATCTGTTATTCCTACCGAAATGAATTACCTCACACTTCTCCACATTAAACTCCATCCGCCACCTCGCAGCCCAGCTCTGCAACCTTTCTAAGTCACCCTGCAAACTATGACACCCTTCCTCACAATCTATCACACCTCCGACTTTGGTGTCATCAGCAAATTTACTAATCCACCCAACTATACCCTCATCCAGATCATTAATAAAGATTACAAACAGCAGTGGCCCCAAAACAGATCCCTGAGGCATACATTAACACTGTAGGCCATAGGCTTACATTAACACTGCAATGAAGTTACTATGAAATTTCCCTCGTTGCTACACTCCGGCGCCTGTTTGGGTAACACTGAGGAAGAATGCAGCATGGCTAATTGCAGCAGTTGTGGACTCACCAACATTAAGGGCATTTAAATGGTCAGTGGATAAACATATGGATGATATTGGAATAGTGTAGGTTAGGTAAGAAAACATAAGAAATAGGAGCAGGAGTAGGCCATCTGGCCCTTCGAGCCTGCCCCGCCATTCAATAAGATCATGGCTGATCTGAAGATTGGTTTCATGGATCAGCACAACATCGAAGGATGAAGGGCCTGTACTGCACTGTAATGTTCGATGTTCTATACATCTAACCAGCATGTCTTTTGGATTGTGGGAGGAAACCGGAGCACTCGGAGGAAACCCACACTGACATGGGGAGAACATGCAAACTCCACACTGGGACCCAAGCCGGGAATTGAACCCGGGTCCCTGGTGCTATGAGGCAGCAGTGCCAAACAGTGTGCCACCCCTTGGGGTATCCTGTGAACTGTGTGATGCACTGCTGGACACTAACCTTCAGTCCTTTGAACAGTCTTTCTTCCAACGCTACCCTCTGTGTTGTATTACTGAGTTAGAAGTCTTACAATTCCTGGTTAAAGTCCAACAGGTTTATTTTGTAACAAATGCCACGAGCTTTCAGAGCACTGTCCCTTCGCCAGGTGAGTGGGAGTTCTATTCACAAACAGGGCATATAAAGACACAAACTCAATTTACAAATATACTGATTAGAATGTGAGTCGTTACAGCTAATCAAGTCTTAAAGGTACAGACAATGTGAGTGGAGAGAGCGTGGTCATTAACTTTCAGCCTCTGACCTTCGGGTAAGCATTCTCCAAGGCGGCCTTCATGACACACGACAGCGCAGAGTCGCTGAACAGAGACTGATAGCCAAGATCCGCACACATGAGGAAGGTCTCAACAGGGATCTTGGGTTCATGTCGCACTATCTGTAACCCCCGTGACTTGCCTGGGTTTGCAAAACCTCACTTACTGTCCTGTCTGGAGACAATACACATCTCTATAACCTGGGCTTAACCCTCTCTCCACTCACACTGTCTCTCTCTCTTTGCCAACTTTAAGGGTGTTCAAATGGTCAGTGGATAGGCATATGGATAACATTGGAATAGTTTAGGTTAGAGGGTCATCAGATTGGTTCCACTGGTCGGCACAACATTGAGGGCCGAAGGGCCTGTACTGCTCTGGAATGTTCTATGTTCTCTCTGTTTCCCCCTCTCTCTCTCTCTCTCTGTCTCCCTATCTCTCCCCCCTCTCTGTCTCTCTCTCTCTCCCCCTCTCTCTCCCCCGTCTCTCTCTCTCTCTCTCCCTCCTCTCTCCCCCCTCTCTCTGTCTCCCCCTCTTTCTCTCTCTCTCTCTCCCTCTACCCCCCTCTCTCTCTGTCTCCCCCTTTTTCTCTCCCTCTCTCTCCCCCTACCCCCTCTCTCTCTGTCTCTCTCTTGCTGTCTCTTCCTCTCTCCCCATCTCTCTCTGTCCCCCCCTCGCTCTTCCTCTCTATCTCTCTCTATCTGTTTGTCTGTCTCTGTCTATCTGTCTGTCTGTCTGTCTCTCTCCCCTCCTCTCCCTCTCTGCCTCTCCCTCTGTCTCCCTCTACCCCCTCTCTCTCATTGTCTCTCTCTCTCTCGCTGTCTCCCCCTCTCTCTCTCCCTCTCTATCTGTCTGTCTCTCTCTCTCTGTCTCCCTCTCTATCTGTCTGTCTCTCTCTCTCTGTCTCCCTCTCTATCTGTCTCTCTCTCTGTCTCCCTCTCTATCTGTCTCTCTCTCTCTCTGTCTCTCTCTCCCTCTCTGTCTCCCTGTCTCTCTCTGTCTCCCTCTCTATCTGTCTCTCTCTCTGTCTCCCCTCTCTCTCTGTCTCCCTCTCTATCTGTCTCTCTCTCTGTCTCCCTCTCTATCTGTCTCCCTCTCTCTCCCTGTCCCTCTCTCTGTGTGGGTCACTATTTGACTCTCCCTGCAGGCTATAACAGGATATTGTGTTCACACTGAAGTTTCAGGATGATGGGATAACCAGTTGCTTTGTTTTGTTTTCTGTATTTGGGATCTCACAGCAGGAATTTCATTAATCCCAGGCTGGGATTGATGGAGTCTGTGTGATTCCGGATCCTTCCAAAATCCCCTTTATCCTCACTCTTTGATCTGTTTCCCTGGACCCACCTCTCCAATGGGGCTGTGCCCAGCTGTACCTGTGTCCAATCACATGCTCACCACATGTTGCAGCCAGTGTTAACACTCGGACTTTATAACCCAGAGCGACTGGACACGGCTCACACACGCCAAACACACGTGGCTCACACACGCCAAAGTATACGCAGCCCATACACAGCTAAATCACGGGCAAAGACACGACTCGGATGCAACACGTGGCCCAGGCACAGCTCGGACACGCAGCCCACACATGAACTTACCCAGAGACAACTCATCACAGGTGAGATATATCCTCAGTCCCACTCACCACAACCCCATTTACCCCTCGCTCTCTCCCTCTCCCCCCCTCGCTCCCTCTCTCCCCCTCGCTCCCTCACTCTCCCCCTCGCTCCCTCTCTCTCCCCCCTCTCTCTCTCCCCCCCTCGCTCTCTCTCCCCCCTCGCACTCTCTCTCCCCCCCTCGCTCTCTCCCTCTCCCCCCCCTCTCTCCCTCTCCCTCCCTCTCTCTCTCCCCCCCTCTCTCTCTCTCCCTCCTCGCTCTCTCTCTCCCCCCCCTCTCCTCTCTCTCCCCCCCCTCTCTCAATCTCTCCCCCCCTCTCTCTCTCTCCCCCCCTCTCTCAATCTCTCCCCCCCTCTCTCTCTCTCCCCCCCTCTCTCTCCCTCTCCCCCCCTCTCTCCCTCTCCACCCCTCTCTCCCTCTCCCCCCCTCTCTCTCTCCCCCCCTCGCTCTCTCTCCCCCCTCGCACTCTCTCTCCCCCCCTCGCTCTCTCCCTCTCCCCCCCTCTCTCCCTCTCCCCCCCATCTCTCTCTCCCCCCCTCTCTCTCTCTCCCCCCCTCACTCTCTCTCTGCCCCCCTCGCTCTCTCTCTCCCCCCCCTCTCTCTCTCTCCCCCCCCCCTCTCTCTCTCCCCCATCGCTCTCTCTCCCCCCCTCTCTCTCTCTCTGCCCCCCCTCGCTCTCTCTCCCCCCCCTTACTCTCTCTCCCCCCCCCTATCTCTCTCCCCCCTCGCTCTCTCTCCCCCCCTCTCTCTCTCCCCCCCTCGCTCTCTCTCCCCCCTCGCTCTCTCTCTCCCCCCTCACTCTCTCTCTCTCCCCCCCTCTCTCTCTCTCTCTCTTCCCCCACGCTCACTCTCTCCCCCCCTCGCTCTCACTCTCCCCACCCGCTCTCTCTCTCTCCCTCGCTCTCTCTCTCTCCCCCCTCGCTCTCTCTCTCTCCCCCCTCTCCTCTCTCTCCCCCCCTCGCTCTCTCTCTCCTCCCCTCGCTCTCTCTCTCTCCCCCCCTCGCTCGCTCTCTCTCTACCCTCTCGCTCTCACTCTCCCCCCCTCGCTCTCTCTCTCCCCCCTCGCTCTCTCTCTCCCCCCCGCTCTTTCTCTCCCCCTCGCTCTCTCTCCCCTCTCGCTCTCTCTCCCCCCCTCGCTCTCTCTCTCCCCCCTCGCTCTCTCTCTCCCCCCGCTCTCTCTCTCCCCCTCCTCTCTCCCCTCCTCGCTCTCACTCTCCCCACCCGCTCTCTCTCTCTCCCCTCGCTCACTCTCTCCCCCCCTCGCTCTCACTCTCCCCCCCCCGCTCTCTCTCTCCCCTCGCTCTCTCTCTCCCCCCCTTGCTCTCTCTCACTCCCCCCTCGCTCACTCACCCACCTCGCTCTCTCTCCCCCCTCGCTCTCTCTCTCCCCCCCTCGGTCTCTCTCTCTCCCCCTCGCTCTCTCTCTCTCTCCCCCCCTGGGTCTCTCTCTCTCCCCCTCACTCTCTCTCTCTCTCCCCCCCTCTCTCTCTCTCTTCCCCTCGCTCTCTCTCTCTCTCCCACCTCTCTCTCTCTCTCTCTCTCCCCCCCACGCTCTCTCTCTGCCCCCTCGCTCTCTCTTCCCCCCCGCTCTCTCTCTCCCCCTCGCTCTCTCTCTCTCTCCCACCTCTCTCTCTCCCCCCCACGCTCTCTCTCTGCCCCCCTCGCTCTCTCTCTCCCCCCCTCACTCTCTCTCCCCTCCTCGCTCTCTCTCCCCCCCTTGCTCTCTCTCTCCCCCCCCTCGCTCTCTCTCTCCCTCCCTCGCTCGCTCTCTCTCTCCACCCTCGCTCTCTCTCTCCCTCCCTCGCTCGCTCTCTCTTTCCCCCCCTCTCTCTCTCTCTCCCCCCCTCGCTCTCACTCTCCCCCCCTCGCTCTCTCTCTCCCCCCCTCGCTCTCTCTCTCTCCCCCTCGCTCTCTCTCTCTCCCCCCCTCGCTCTTTCTCTCCCCCCTCACACTCTCTCCCCTCCTCGCTCTCTCTCTCCTCCTCGCTCGCTCTCACTCCACCCCCTCGCTCTCTCTCTCCCACCCTCGCTCTCTCTCTCCCCCCCCCGCTCTCTCTCTCCCCCTCGCTCTCTCTCTCCCCTCCTCGCTCTCTCTCCCCCCCCTCTCTCTCTCTCTCCCCCTCGCTCTCTCTCTCCTCTCCTCGCTCTCTCTCTCCCTCCCTCGCTCGCTCTCTCTCTACCCCCTTGCTCTCTCTCTACCCCCTCGCTCTCTCTCTCCCCCCTCGCTCTCTCTCCCCCCCCGCTCTCTCTCTCCCCCCTCGCTCTTTCACTCCCCCCTCGCTCTCTTTCCCCCCCTCGCTCTCACTCTCCCCCCCTCGCTCTCTCTCTCCCTCACTCGCTCTCTCTCTCTCCCCCCTCACTCTCTCTCTCTCCCCCCCTCGCTCTCTCTCTCCCGCCCTCACTCTCTCTCTCCCTCCCTCGCTCGCTCTCTCTCTTTCCCCCCCTCGCTCTCTCTTTCCCCCCCTCGCTCTCTCCCTCCCCCTCGCTCTCTCTCCCCCCTCTCTCTCTCTATCCCCCCACGCTCTCTCTCTCCCCCCCTCGCTCTCTCTCTCCCCCCCCTCGCTCTCTCTTTCCCCCCCCTCACTCTCTCTCTCCCCCCCTCGCTCTCTCTCTCTCTCCCCACTCGCTCTCTCTCTCCCCCCCTCGCTCTCTCTCTCCTCCCCTCGCTCTCTCTCTCTCCTCCCCTCGCTCTCTCTCTCCCCCCCTCGCTCTCTCTCTCCCCCCTCTCTCTCTCTCTCCCCCTCCTCGCTCTCTCTCTCCCCCCTCGCTCTCTCTCTCCCACCATCGCTCTCTCTCTCCCCCCTCGCTCTATCTCTCTACTCCCCTCACTCTCTCTCTCTCCCTCCTCTCTCTCTCTCTCCCCTCCATGCTCTCTCACTCCCCCCCCCCGCTCTCTCTCTCAGCCCGTCGCTCTCTCTCTCCCTCCCTCGCTCTCTCTCTCCCCCCCTCACTCTCTCTCTACCCCCCTCGCTCTCTCTCTCCCTCCCTCGCTCTCTCTCTCCCCCCCCTCACTCTCTCTCTACCCCCCTCACTCTCTCTCTCCCCCCTCGCTCTCTCTCTCCCCCCCTCGCTCTCTCTTTCCCCCCCCTCACTCTCTCTCTCCCCCCCTCGCTCTCTCTCTCTCTCCCCACTCGCTCTCTCTCTCCCCCCCTCGCTCTCTCTCTCCTCCCTCGCTCTCTCTCTCCCCCCTCTCTCTCTCTCTCCCCTCCTCGCTCTCTCTCTCCCCCCTCGCTCTCTCTCTCCCCCCTCGCTCTCTCTCTCTACTCCCCTCGCTCTCTCTCTCTCCCTCCTCTCTCTCTCTCTCCCCTCCATGCTCTCTCACTCCCCCCCCTCGCTCTCTCTCTCCGCCCCTCGCTCTCTCTCTCCCCCCCTCACTCTCTCTCTACCCCCCTCTCTCTCTCTCTCCCCCCTCGCTCTCTCTCTCCCCCCCTCTCTCTCTCTCTCTCTCTCACCCCCCACGCTCTCTCTCTCCCCCCCTCGCTCTCTCTCTCCCCCCTCGCTCTCTCTCTCCCCCCCCTCGCTCTCTCTCTCCTCCCCTCGCTCTCTCTCTCCCCCCCTCGCTCGCTCTCTCTCTACCCTCTCGCTCTCACTCCTCCCCCCCCTCGCTCTCTCTCTCCCCCCCTCGCTCTCTCTCTCCCCCCCGCTCTTTCTCTCCCCCTCGCTCTCTCTCCCCTCCTCGCTCTCTCTCCCCCCCTCGCTCTCTCTCTCCCCCCCTCGCTCTCTCTCTCCCCCCCCTCGCTCTCTCTCTCCTCCCCTCGCTCTCTCTCTCCCCCCCTCGCTCGCTCTCTCTCTACCCTCTCGCTCTCACTCTCCCCCCCTCGCTCTCTCTCTCCCCCCTCGCTCTCTCTCTCCCCCCCGCTCTTTCTCTCCCCCCTCGCTCTCTCTCCCCTCCTCGCTCTCTCTCCCCCCCTCGCTCTCTCTCTCCCCCCCGCTCTCTCTCTCTCCCCCCTCGCTCTCTCTCCCCTCCTCGCTCTCTCTCCCCCCCTCGCTCTCTCTCTCCACCCTCGCTCTCTCTCTCCCTCCCTCGCTCGCTCTCTCCCCCCCTCACTCTCTCTCTCCCCCCCTCGCTCTCTCTCTCCCCCCTCGCTCTTTCTCTCCCCCCTCGCTCTCTCTCCCCTCCTTGCTCTCTCTCTCCCCCCCTCGCTCTCTCTCTCCCTGCCTCGCTCGCTCTCTCTCTACCCCCTCGCTCTCTCTCTCCACCCTCGCTCTCTCTCTCCCTCCCTCGCTCGCCCTCTCTTTCCCCCCCTCGCTCTCTCTCTCCCCCCCCTCGCTCTCTCTCTCCCCCCTCACTCTCTCTCTCTCCCCCCCGCTCTCTCTCTCCTCCCCTCGCTCTCTCTCTCCCCCCCTCGCTCTCTCTCTCCCCCCCTCGCTCACTCCCCCCTCGCTCTCGCTCTCTCCCCCCTCGCTCTCGCTCTCTCCCCCCTCGCTCTCTCTCTCCCCTTGCTCCCTCTCTCTCCCCCCTCGGTCTCTCTCTCCCTGCCCCCCTCACTCTCTGTCTCTCTCTCCCCCCCCTCGCTCTCTCTCCCCCCCCTCGCTCTCTCTCACTCCCCCCCTCGCTCACTCACCCACCTCGCTCTCTCTCCCCCCCTCTCTCCCCGCTCGCTCACTCTCCCTCCCCCCTCTCTCACTCTCTCTCCCTGTCTCTCCCCCCCTCGCTCTCGCTCTCTCAAACAGAAAGCAAAGAGTGGGGGGTAAATGGGTGTTTTTCTGGTTGGCGAACAGTGACTAGTGGTGTGTCTCAGGGATCAATGTTGGGACTGAAATTGTTTACGATTTACATCGATGATTTGGAGTTGGGGACCAAATGGAGTGTGTCAAAATTCCCAGATGACATGAAGATGGGTGGAAGAGTAAAGTGTGCAGAGGACGCAGAAAGTCTACAAAGGGATATAGATAGTCTAAGTGAGTGGGTGAGGGTCTGGCAGATGGAGTACAATGTTGGTAAATGTGAGGTCATCCATTTTGGTAGGAATAACAGCAAAATGGACTATTATTTAAATGGTAAAAAATTGCAGCATGCTGCTGTGCAGAGGGACCTGGGTGTCCTTGTGCAGGAATCTCAAGGAGTTGGTTTGTAGGTGCCGCAGGTAATTAAGAAGGCAAATGGAATTTTGTCCTTCATTGCTAGAGGGATGGAGTTTAAAAACAGTGAGGTTATATTACAGCTGTATAAGGTGCTGGTGAGGCCACACTTGGAGTACTGTATACAGTTTTGGTCTCCTTACTTGAGAAAGGATATACTGGCACTGGAGGGGGTGCAGAGGAGATTCACTAGGGTGATTCCGGAGTTGAGAGGGTTGGCTTATGAGGAGAGACTGAGTAGACTGGGGATATACTCATTGGAATTCAGAGGAATGAGGGGAGATCTTATAGAAACATATAAGATTATGAAGGGAATCGATAAGATAGAAGCAGAGAAGTTGTTTCCACTGGCGGGTGAAAACTAGAACTGGGGGCAAAGCCTCAAAATAAGGGGGAGCAGATTTAGGACTGAGTTGAGGAGGAACTTCTTCACACAAAGGGTTGTGAATCTGTGGAATTCCCTGTCCAGTTGAGGCTCCCTCATTGAATGTTTTTAAGACAAGGATAGATAGATTTTTGAACAGTAAAGGAATTAAGGGTTAAGGTGAGCGGGTGGGTAAGTGGAGCTGAGTCCATAAAAAGATCAGCCATGATCATATTGAATGGTGGAACAGGATCGAGGGACCGAATGGCCTACTCCTGCTCCTCATTCTTATGGTTTTATGTAGTCAAACATCCTACAAAAATTCACTCCAATATAAGAAACACATTGAGCCTGCACAATTGCCTTTTTTTTACTGTGAGAAATGGAAACTAACTGAACAAAGTGGAAAGCTGTTGCTCTTTCTTCTGTCCGAGCCGATAGATTTCCCCAAAACTCCCCATTCTGATCAGGTTTTCACTCTGTACCAAGGTGAACGATTGCCCGATTGAAGCTTCAAGTTCTCACCTTGTGGGTAGAGTTTTCCCGTTCCAGCTGCTGTGGGAATTGAGTGTGGGATGTGTAAAGGTCCATCGACCTTGGGCAGGATTTTCCAATTTTGGGGCGAGTGTGGTGGAAATTCCCACTTTCTGTCTCTGAGACATTGAGAGAAGTACAACAGGGGGTGTCATTGGTGGCTGTTTGACTGTGTCCTCTGTGGTCTCTCACCCCTCCACCTGTAAAATATCCCACCATGCCTTTCCCTGCCAAAAGAAGTGAAACATGATCTATAATGCTGATGTCCTCTCTCTAAGAGTCACAGTTTTTAAAGTTAGTATGAGATTGGGTTATGTGATTGTGAGTAAACTAAATTAAAACTAATTTCTAAACATCAATTTCCTGCCAAATTATTCAGGCTTGGCTGACAAGTGCAATTAATGACTATCACCAATAAAACAGAATCTAACCATCACCTCTTAACATTCACTGGTGTAACCATCACTGAATCCCCCACTGTCAACATCCTTGGGGTTACCATTGACCAGAAACTCAACTGGACTCACCACATTAACACAATGGCTACAAGAGCAGGTCAGAGGCTGGGAATCCTGCGGAGAGTAACTCACCTCCTGACTCCCCAAACCCTATCCACCGCCTACAAGGCACAAGTCAGGAATGTGATGGAAGATTCCCCACTTGCCTGGATGGGAGCAGCTCCAACAACACTCAAGGAGCTCGACACCCTCCAGGACAAAGCAGCCCCGTTTGATTGGCGCCATAAGCACAAACACTCACTCCCTCCACCACCCACGCTCAGTAGCAGCAGTGTGTACAGCACTTTCCAAACCCACAACCACTTCCATCTAGAAGGACAAGGGCAGCAGATACCTGGAGATTCCTCTTTAAGTCACTCATCATTTTGACTTGGAAATATATCGGCCGTTCCTTCACTGTTGCTGGGTCCAAATCCTGGAACTCCCTTCCTAACAGCACTGTGGGTGTACCTACACCATGTAGACTGCAGCAGTTCAAGAAGGCGGCTGGATAGAGCACTTGGGGTGAATGGGATCAAATGGTTATGGGGAGAAAGCATGATTCGGCTATTGAGTTGGATGATCAGCCGTGATCGTAACAAATGTTGGAGCAGGCTCGAAGGGCTGAATGGCCTCCTCCTGCTCCTTCTTCACACAGTGAGCACGTGACAATTAAAATGTGTTTTTCAGGATTGCTCCTGTCTAAATCCCAAGATACAATGATGACTCTTCCCAAAATACTCTCCCACTGACAATTGACACATTTGGCTCCATCGTTCCCAGGTGTATCCATGCCTCCTCCTCATTCCCAGGTGTATCCATGCCTCCTCCTCATTCCCAGGTCGATCCGTGCCTCCCTCCTCATTCCTAGCTCGATCCGTGCCTCCTCCTCATTCCCAGGTCGATCCGTGCCTCCCTCCTCATTCCCAGGTCGATCCGTGCCTCCCTCCTCATTCCCAGGTTGATCCGTGCCTCCTCCTCATTCCCAGGTCGATCCGTGCCTCCCTCCTCATTCCCAGGTCGATCCGTGCCTCCCTCCTCATTCCCAGGTTGATCCGTGCTCCTTTTCCAGTTAACTGGACACACAGCTGTAGAAGTTTCCCTGATTACAGGTTACCCTCCATTCGATGAACTGTTAACTTCCCGATCTCTATCCGGATAATTGAACAGAGTCTGTTAGAAATGATGTATAGTTTTTCCTCTCTCTGTTTTTTCCCTCTGAGTTCATTTATCTTTCATAAAACCATAAAACATCCCAGTACAATTAGACCATACGGCCCATCGAGTCTGCTCTCCCATCCAATGGGATCATAACTGATGGAATGGGATAATCCTCAACTCCGCTTTCCCGCCTTATCCCCATAACCCTCGATTTCCTTCCTGATTAAATATCTCCCTGTCTCAGCCTGGGACATCCTTAACGACCCAGTCTCTACAGCCCTCTGCGGGAAAGAATTCCACAGATTCACTGCCCTCTGAGAAGACATCCCTCCCTATCTCTGTCTCCGATGGGTGACCCCCCTGCACCCCCCTCACTCTGAGATGCTGCCCTCTGATCCCAGACTCTCCCACACAGGGAAACAACCTCTCAGCATCGACCCTGTTACCCCCCCCGCCCCCCCCCCCCCCCAAGTGTGTAACTCAATATCTTTCCCTCTGACTCCATAAACTCTTTCCGATAAGTTGGTAATGAATTAATTGTGCTTGTATTCCTGGGTTTAGGATTCCTGTGTGATTGGAAGCTGGGCACTGCTCATCCTGCCCGGAGACCCGATGCCAGGACACTTCATTTTCCTGACCTTCCTGCTCCTCATCCAGCTTCCAGCAGCCTCGGGGTAAGATCATCCTTCAGACAGCGGATCGGTGGGAAGTGAGAGAGGGAGACAGGGAAATGGAACCTTTGGCTGGGGAACGGATTCTATCCAACTCTGGGCTACACCCCACTCTGAGATACCCCTCATCGTGGGACCCCCTCACCGTGGGACCCCCTCACCGTGGGACCCCCTCATCGTGGGACCCCCTCATCGTGGGACCCCCTCACCCTGGGACGCCCCTCACCCTGGGGCACCCCTCACCCTGGGGCACCCCTCACCCTGGGGACCCCCTCACCCTGGGACGCCCCTCACTCTGGGGCACCCCTCACCCTGGGGCACCCCTCACCCTGGGGCACCCCTCACTCTGGGGCACCTCTCACCCTGGGACACCCCTCACTCTGTGCCCCCCTCACTGTGGGACACCTCACCCTGAGGTCCCATCGCCCTGGGGCCCCGTCAGTCGCACTCTGCCCCCTGCACTCCAGGACGCCCCTTCTTCCGGGATCCCCTCACTCTGGACCCACTCATTTTGTGAGCCCCACTCTCACTCCGGGCCTCCCTCATCTGGGCCTCCTTCACTCTGGGTTCCCTCACTCCGGGGCCTTCCCTCACTCTGGGGTCCCCCTCACTCCAGGCCCCCCCCTCACTCCGGGGTCCCCCTCACTCCGGGGTCCCCCTCACTCCAGGCCCCCCCCTCACCCCGGGGCCTTCCCTCACTCCGAGGTCCCCCTCACTCCAGGCCCCCCCCTCACTCCGGGGCCTTCCCTCACTCCGAGGTCCCCCTCACTCCGGGGTCCCCCTCACTCCAGGCCCCCCCCTCACTCCGGGGCCTTCCCTCACTCCGAGGTCCCCCTCACTCCAGGGTCCCCCTCACTCCAGGCCCCCCCCTCACTCCGAGGTCCCCCTCACTCCGGGGTCCCCCTCACTCCAGGCCCCCCCCTCACTCCGGGGCCTTCCCTCACTCCGAGGTCCCCCTCACTCCGAGGCCCCCCCCTCACTCCGGGCCTTCCCTCACTCCGAGGTCCCCCTCACTCCGAGGCCCCCCCCTCACTCCGGGGCCTTCCCTCACTCCGAGGTCCCCCCTCACTCTGGGGTCCCCCCTCACTCTGTGTCCCCCCTCACTCTGGGGTCCCCCCTCACTCTGTGTCCCCCCTCACTCCGGGGTCCCCCCTCACTCTGTGTCCCCCCTCACTCTGGGGTCCCCCCTCACTCTGGGGTCCCCCCTCACTCTGTGTCCCCCCCTCACTCCGGGGCCTTCCCTCACTCCGAGGTCCCCCTCACTCTGTGTCCCCCCTCACTCTGGGGTTTGTCTTGCAGGGGTTGGTGTGAGCACCCAGTGCAGTTTTCCCGAGTGGAGTTGGTGTCTCCGAAGGTTCAGCGGGATGTTCCCTGTGCCAGTCTCTATCACTACAACCTGGAGGGCTGGAATTTGGACCAGGAGCGAATGCGGAAAATCCACGGAGGAGACACGGGAATCGCCAAGTTCCAGAGAGAGGCTGGCGCCTCGGCACTCTGCTCCATCTACAAGTGAGACCCTCAACATCTCGCCCTCCTCACCCTCGCCCTCGTCACCCTCGCCCTCCTCACCCTCGCCCTCCTCACCCTCGCCCTCCTCACCCTCGCCCTCCTCACCCTCGCCCTTCTCACCCTCGCCCTCGTCACCCTCGCCCTCGTCACCCTCGCCCTTGTCACCCTCGCCCTCCTCAACCTCACTCTTACTCCCCTCACCCTCACTCCCCTCACCCTCGTACCCCTCACCCTCCTTAACCTCACCCTCACTCCCCTCACTCTCACTCCTCTCATCCTCACCGTCACTCCTCTCACCCTCAACCCCCTTCACCCTCAACCCCCCTCACCCTCAACCCCCTCACCCTCAACCCCCTCACCCTCAACCCCCCTCACCTTCACCCTCGCACCCCTCACCCTTGCACCCCTCACCCTTGCACCCCTCACCCTCGCACCCCTCACCCTCGCACCCCTCACCCTCACCCACCTCACCCTCACCCACCTCACCCTCACTCACCTCACCCTCACTCACCTCACCCTCACCCTCACCCACCTCACCCTCACTCATCTCACCTCCACCTGCCCCCCCAATGCTCACCCTCACAGATTTAACTGGGACTCGAAACGTCAGCTCTTTTCCCTCCTTACAGATACTGCCGGACCCGCTGAGATTTTCCAGCATTTTCTCTTTTGGTTTTGGATTCCGACATCTGCAGTAATTTGTTTTTATAGATTTGTTAATTCTAAAGCTAGCGTCCTGAATCTTAATAAAGGAAATGTTAGTGCTCTGAGGCATGGGTTAGCAATGATAGATTGGGGAATGTTACTTAGAGGATAGTCAAAGGCAAACGTTCAGGGAGAAGCTGGTGAACTGTGTCTGGCACAAAAATAAAATGGGCAAAGTGACTAACCAGGGCGGACGGGGAAATTAGAGAGAGTTTTAGACCCAAGGTAGAGGCAGACAGATTGGCCAGAGAGAAACAGCAAACCCGAGGGATTGGGAGCAGTTTCGGATTCAGGGAAGACCAAAGGAGAGAATAAGAAGGAAAAATAGAGTCAGCTTTCGGGGACAGACAGACTGTAAATATTTGTACAGGTATGTGAGGAGAAACAGGGTGGTGAGGACAAATGTGGGTCAGGAACAGGGGAATTATAATGGGGAATGAGGAAATGGCCACGCTGGGATCGTGGCCCAGTGACAGTGAAGGAACAGCCGATATATTTCCAAATCAGGACGGTGAGTGTCTTGGAGGGGAATCTCCGGGTGGGGGTGTTCCCAGGTATCTGCTGCCCTTGTCCTTCTAGATGGAAGGGGTCATGGGTTTGGAAGGGGCTGTCTAAGGATCTTTGGTGAATTGTTGCAGTGTTTGACATGATCAGGAATAGTCAGCATGGATTTGTCAAGGGCAGGTCGTGCCTTACGAGCCTAGTTGAGTTCTTCGATAATGTGACTGAACACATTGACGAAGGAAGTGCCATGGACGTAGTGTACATGGACTTCAGCAAGGCTTTTGATAAGGTCCCCCATGCAAGACTTCTTGAGAAGGTGAGAGGGCATGGGATCCAAGGGCCTTTGGCCTTGTGGATCCAGAACTGGCTTGCCTGCAGAAGGCAGAGAGTGGTTGTGGATGGGTCTTTTTCGGAATGGAGGTCAGTCACCAGTGGGGTGCCCCAGGGATCTGTTCTGGGACCCTTGTTGTTTGTCATTTTCATAAATGACCTGGATGAGGAAGTGGAGGGATGGGTTAGCAAGTTCGCTGATGACACGAAGGTCGGCGGTGTTGTGGATGGTCTGGAAGGATGTCAAAAGTTGCAGCAGGACATAGATAGGATGCAGGACTGGGCGGAGAAGTGGCAGATGGACTTCAACGCGGATAAATGTGTAGTAGTCCATTTCAGCAGAACCAACGGGATGAACGAGTACACTATTAAGGGCAGGGATCTTAGTAGCGTTGAAGAGCAGAAGGATCTCGGGGTCCGGGTTCACAGGACTCTTAAATCGGCCTCGCAGGTGGAGGAGGTGGTCAAGAAGGCGTATGGTGTACTGGCCTTCATTAATCGAGGGATTGAGTTTAGGAGTCGGGAGGTAATGCTGCAACTTTACAGGACCCTCGTCAGGCCTCATTTGGAGTACTGTGCGCAGTTCTGGTCGCCTCACTATAGGAAAGACGTAGAAGCTATTGAAAGGGTGCAGAGGAGATTTACAAGGATGTTGCCTGGACTGGGAGGCATGCCTTATGAAGATAGGTTGAGGGAGCTGGGATTCTTTTCCCTAGAGAGGCGAAGGTTGAGAGGCGACGTGATAGAAGTTTATAAAATGTTGAGAAGAATAGATAGGGTGGACTCTCAGAGGCTATTTCCCCGGGTTGAAATGGTCGCTACGAGAGGACACAGATTTAAGGTGCGGGGAGGGAAGTACAGAGGTGATGTTAGGGGTAAGTTTTTCACTCAGAGGGTAGTGAGTGATTGGAATCGGCTGCCGTCGTCGGTGGTGGAGGCGAACTCGCTGGGGTCTTTTAAAAGACTTCTGGATGAGTATATGGGGTTTAATGGGATTGGGGGTTATAGATAGGTCTATAGATTGGTGGGGTTGATGCGATCGGCGCAGCTCGAGGGCCGAAGGGCCTGTTTGTGCTGTAATGTTCTATGTTCTATGGATTCTGGAGGACAGGTAGTCAATGCTTCCAGAATGGCCAGGTCACTATAGGAAAGACGTAGAAAGACGTAGAAGCTATTGAAAGGGTGCAGAGGAGATTTATAAGGATGTTGCCTGGACTGGGAGGCATGCCTTATGAAGATAGGTTGAGGGAGCTGGGACTCTTTTCCCTGGAGAGGCGAAGGTTGAGAGGCGACCTGATAGAAGTTTATAAAATGTTGAGAGGAATAGATAGGGTGGACTCTCAGAGGCTATTTCCCCGGGTTGAAATGGTCGCTACGAGAGGACACAGATTTAAGGTGCGGGGAGGGAAGTACAGAGGTGATGTTAGGGGTAGGTTTTTCACTCAGAGGGTGGTGAGTGAATGGAATCGGCTGCCGTCATCGGTGGTGGAGGTGAATTCGCTGGGGTCTTTTAAAAGACTTCTGGATGAGTATATGGGGTTTAATGGGATTGGGGGTTATAGATAGGTCTATAGATTGGTGGGGTTGATGTAATCGGCGCAGCTCGAGGGCCGAAGGGCCTGTTTGTGCTGTAATGTTCTATGTTCTATGTATCTTGTAGATAGTGCGAGGGAGGGTCTGGAATGTCCTGAGGGTGAGTGGGAGGGTCTGGAATGTCCTGAGGGTGTGGGGGAGGGTCTGGAATGTCCTGAGGGTGTGGGGGAGGGTCTGGAATGTTCTGAGGGTGTGGGGGAGGGTCTGGAATGTTCTGAGGGTGTGGGAGAGTGTCTGGAATATTCAGAGGGTGTGGCGGAGAGTCTGGAATGTCCTGAGGGTGTTGGGGAAGGTCTGGAATGTCCTGAGGGTGTGGGGGAGGGTCTGGAATATTCAGTGGGTGTGGCGGAGGGTCTGGAATGTTCTGAGGGTGTGGGGGAGGGTCTGGAATATTCTGAGGGTGTGGCGGAGAGTCTGGAATGTCCTGAGGGTGTGGTGGAGAGTCTGGAATGTCCTGGGGGTGTGGAGGAGGGTCTGGAATGCCCTGAGGGTGTGGAGGAGGGTCTGGAATGCCCTGAGGGTGTGGAGGAGGGTCTGGAATGTCCTGAGGGTGTGGAGGAGGGTCTGGAATGCCCTGAGGGTGTGGAGGAGGGTCTGGAATGCCCTGAGGGTGAGGAGGAGGGTCTGGAATGTCCTGAGGGTGTGGGGGAGGGTCTGGAATGCCCTGAGGGTGTGGAGGAGGGTCTGGAATGCCCTGAGGGTGTGGAGGAGGGTCTGGAATGCCCTGAGGGTGTGGAGGAGGGTCTGGAATGTCCTGAGGGTGAGGGGGAGGGACACAGTGAGCACGTGAGTGTGGAGGAGGGTCTGGAATGCCCTGAGGGTGTGGAGGAGGGTCTGGAATGCCCTGAGGGTGAGGAGGAGGGTCTGGAATGCCCTGAGGGTGAGGAGGAGGGTCTGGAATGCCCTGAGGGTGAGGGGGAGGGTCTGGAATGCCCTGAGGGTGAGGGTCTGGAATGCCCTGAGGGTGTGGAGGAGGGTCTGGAATGCCCTGAGGGTGTGGAGGAGGGTCTGGAATGCCCTGAGGGTGAGGAGGAGGGTCTGGAATGTCCTGAGGGTGAGGGGGAGGGTCTGGAATGTCCTGAGGTGAGGGTGAGGGTGGGGTCTGGAATGCCCTGAGGGTGAGGAGGAGGGTCTGGAATGTCCTGAGGGTGATGAGGAGGGTCTGGAATGTCCTGAGGGTGAGGAGGAGGGTCTGGAATGTCCTGAGGGTGAGGGGGAGTCTGGAATGCCCTGAGGGTGAGGGAGAGGGTCTGGAATGCCCTGAGGGTGAGGAGGAGGGTCTGGAATGCCCTGAGGGTGAGGAGGAGGGTCTGGAATGCCCTGAGGGTGAGGAGGAGGGTCTGGAATGCCCTGAGGGTGAGGAGGAGGGTCTGGAATGCCCTGAGGGTGAGGAGGAGGGTCTGGAATGCCCTGAGGGTGAGGGGGAGGGTCTGGAATGCCCTGAGGGTGAGGGGGAGGGTCTGGAATGCCCTGAGGGTGAGGGGGAGGGTCTGGAATGCCCTGAGGGTGAGGGGGAGGGTCTGGAATGTCCTGAGGGTGAGGGGGAGGGTCTGGAATGCCCTGGGGGTGAGGGGGAGGGTCTGGAATGCCCTGAGGGTGAGGGGGAGGGTCTGGAATGCCCTGGGGGTGAGGGGGAGGGTCTGGAATGCCCTGAGGGTGAGGGGGAGGGTCTGGAATGCCCTGAGGGTGAGGAGGAGGGTCTGGAATGCCCTGAGGGTGAGGGGGAGGATCTGGAATGCCCTGAGGGGGAGGGGGAGGGTCTGGAATGCCCTGAGGGTGAGGGGGAGGGTCTGGAATGCCCTGAGGGTGAGGGGGAGGGTCTGGAATGCCCTGAGGGTGAGGGGGAGGATCTGGAATGCCTGAGGGTGAGGGGGAGGGTCTGAAATGCCCTGAGGGTGAGGGGGAGGGTCTGGAATGCCCTGAGGGTGAGGGGGAGGGTCTGGAATGCCCTGAGGGTGAGGGGGAGGGTCTGGAATGCCCTGAGGGTGAGGGGAGGGTCTGGAATGCCCTGAGGGTGAGGGGGAGGGTCTGGAATGCCCTGAGGGTGAGGGGGAGGGTCTGGAATGCCCTGAGGGTGAGGGGGAGGGTCTGGAATGCCCTGAGGGTGAGGGGGAGGGTCTGGAATGCCCTGAGGGTGAGGGGGAGGGTCTTTCCAGTATTTAGCGTTTATTGCGGATTCCCAGCCTGGGGAGATTTTGCATTTCTTTAACATTTCTCTTGCTGCTGATTGGTGAATGTTTTTATTCTGATCTGTTGTCAGACCAGCAGAGACGCAGATTGTGAAGTTTAACACTACAACGCGAGGCTGCTGTGATGGATACAGTGGCCCTCAGTGCACTGAAGGTGAGAAACTGGGGGATGGGCCAATGTTCCCTAACCCTTCACCTCAGAATTGATCACACATTAACCCCTGACTTTTTCCACGGATATTATCCCTGCTTCCCACCTGCTCATCAGTATCCGGGGGGATTGATGTTGAACTGTGTGTTTGTCTCTCCAGGAGCCAGTTTCCTAGGCCTCTGTTACGCTGCGTGGAATTGTCAACAGTTTCCCGGCATCGGAAACTCTTCCCTCACCAGCATGGAAGATTGCTGCAAAGTCTTGTGGGGACACAGCTGGAGAAACACTTCCTCAGGCTTCTGTTTCTCCTGTTCCTATCTCACTCTGCCAGGTTAGTGAAACAACATCAACTATCTATCTAAACCATCAACTAACCATCTAAACCATCAGCTAACCATCAACTGACCATCTAAACCATGTAAACCATCAACTAACCATCAACTGACCATCTAAACCATCAACTAACCATCTAAACCATCAGTTAACTATCAAAACTATCAAGTAATTATCAACACTATCAGCTAGGAAATGAAGCAGGATAATCCAGGAAATTATAGGCCAGTGAGCCTGATGTCAGTGGTGGGGGATCTTTTGGAGAAGATACTGAGGGACAGGATATACGCACATTCGGAAGGAAATGAACCAGTTAGTGACAGGCAGCAGGTTTTAAACGGGGAAGGTCATGTCTCACCAACTTGATAGAGGTTTTTTTGAAAAGGTGATAAAGATAATTGCTGAGGGAAGGGCTGTGGATGTGGTTTATATGGATTTCAGTAAGATGTTTGACAAGGTCCCACATGGCAGATTGATACAAAAACTAAAATCAGATGGGATTCGGGGTGGGCTGGCTGGATGGATACAGAACATTAGAACATAAGAACATAAGAAATAGGAGCAGGAGTAGGCCATCTGGTCCTTCGAGCCTGCCCCGCCATTCAATAAGATCATGGCTGATCTGTCGTGGCTCAGTTCCACCTTCCCGCCCTCTCCCCATAACCCTTAATCCCCTTGCCTATCAAAAACCCATCAACCGGCGTCTTAAAAATATTTAGCGAGGCAGCCTCCACCACTTCAACGGGCAGAGAATTCCAGAGATTCACCACCCTTTGAGTGAAGAAGTTCCTCCTCAACTCTGTTCTAAACCGCCCCCCCCCTTTATCTTGAGGCTGTGCCCCCTAGTCCTACTATCCTTTCTGAGCGGGAAGAGTCTCTCCACCTCTGTCCTATCCATCCCATTCATCATCTTATACGTCTCAAGATGATGAATGGGATGGAACTGGCTGGGTTATAGAAGATAGTAACGGTTGGAAGGGTGTTTTTCAGAATGGAGATCTGTATTTAATGGTGTTCCGCAGGGATCAGTGCTGGGATCTCTGTTGTTTGTGATTTATATAAATGATCTGGAGGAAAATGTGGGTGGTCTGATTAGTAAGTTTGCAGGTGACATGAAGATTGGAGGAGTTGCCGGGGATTGTCAAAGGATACAACAAGATCGAGATAGATTGGAGGCCTGGGCAGAGAAATGGCAGATGGAGTTTAATCCAGACAAACGTGAGGCATTTGTTGAATGGAGAGAGAGATTGAATAAACTAGGATTGTTTTCCCTGGAAAGATAAAGGCTGAGGAGAGACCTGATAGAGGCACAGACAGGGTGGATAGTCAGAGGCTTTTATCCAGGGTAAGTGTCAATTACACGGGGGGGGGACAGGTTCAAGGTGAGAGGGGGAAGTTTAAGGGAGGTGTCCGGGGGGGGGTTTTCACACAGAGAGGGGTGGGTGCCTGGAACGCGCTGCCAGAGGAGGTGGTGGAAGCAGGAACATTAACAACACTTAAGAAACATCTGGATGGGTTCATGAACAGAGAGGGAATAGAGGGATAAGGATTGAGTCAGGACAGAAGGTTTTTATTTAGTTTAGTTCGGGCATCCTAATCAGTACAGGCTCAATGGGCCGAAGGGCCTGTTCCTGTGCTCGACTTTTCTTTGTTCTTTTTTCCTCTTTGTTCTTCTATCAACACGGTTTCATTAAAGGGAAGTCGTGTCTGACAAATTTACTGGAGTTCTATGAGGATGTGTCTAGGGCAGTGGATAGAGGAGAGCCGGTGGATGTGGTCTTTCTGGATTTTCAGAAGGTGTTTGACAAAGTACCTCGCAAGAGGTTATTGCAGAAGGTCAGGGGACATGGAGTTGGGGGTAGGGTGTTAGCGTGGATAGAGGATTGGTTGTCAAATAGGAGGCAGAGAGTGGGGGTCAATGGGTGCTATTCGGATTGGCAGATGGTGACTAGTGGAGTGCCCCAGGGGTCGGTGCTGGGGCCTCAGCTATTTACCATTTATATAGATGATCTGGAGGAGGGAACTGAGTGCAGGGTGTCGAAATTTGCTGATGACACCAAGATTGGGGGAAAGGCAAATTGTGCGGAGGGTGTGGAGAGTCTGCAGAAGGATCTAGATAGGCTGGGCGAATGGGCCAGGAAATGGCAAATGGAATTTAATGTTGGCAAGTGTGAGGTGGTCCACTTTGGTAGGAGGAATGGTAGGAAGGACTATTACTTACGGGGCGAAAAACTGCAGCAGGCGACGGTGCAGAGGGACCTCGGGGTCCTTGTGCATGAGTCGCAAAAACCCACCTTGCAGGTGCAGCAGGTGGTCAGGAAGGCGAATGGGATGCTGGCCTTCATAGCGAGGGGGATTGAATATAAAAGTAGGGAGGTCTTGCTGTGGCTGTATAGGGCATTGGTGAGGCCGCAGCTGGAGTACTGTGTGCAGTTTTGGGCGCCGCACCTGCGCAAAGATATTTTGGCCTTGGAGGGAGTGCAGAGGAGGTTTACTAGGCTGATACCGGAGTTGAGGGGATTGAGCTATGAGGAGAGGCTGAATGAACTAGGCTTGTACTCGTTGGAGTTTAGAAGAATGAGGGGAGATCTCATTGAGACGTATAAGATGATGAATGGGATGGATAGGATAGAGGTGGAGAGACTCTTCCCGCTCAGAAAGGACAGTAGGACTAGGGGGCACAGCCTCAAGATAAAGGGGGGGCGTTTTAGAACGGAGTTGAGGAGGAACTTCTTCACTCAAAGGGTGGTGAATCTCTGGAATTCTCTGCCCGTTGAAGTGGTGGAGGCTGCCTCGCTAAATATTTTTAAGAAACGGGTTGATGGGTTTTTGATAAGAGAAGGGATTAAGGGTTATGGGGAGAGGGCGGGAAGGTGGAACTGAGCCACGACAGATCAGCCATGATCTTATTGAATGGCGGGGCAGGCTCGAAGGGCTAGATGGCCTACTCCTGCTCCTATTTCTTATGTTCTTATCAACACTCACTGATCGGGATAGTTTGTGACAGTGAGTGGGTACTATGAGGGGGATAGTGGTGTATTGCGGGGGGTATTGCAGGGGGGGATTGCGGGGGGTTATTGTGGGGGGGATTGCGGGGGGTATTGTGGGGGGGTATTGCAGGGGGGGATTGCGGGGGGTTATTGTGGGGGGGATTGCGGGGGGTATTGTGGGGGGGTATTGCAGGAGGGGATTGCGGGGGGTTATTGTGGGGGGGATTGCGGGGGGTATTGTGGGGGGGTATTGCAGGAGGGGATTGCGGGGGGTTATTGAGGGGGGGATTGCGGGGGGTATTGTGGGGGGGTATTGCAGGAGGGGATTGCGGGGGGTTATTGTGGGGGGGATTGCGGGGGGTATTGTGGGGGGGTATTGCAGGAGGGGATTGCGGGGGGTTATTGAGGGGGGGGTTCTCTGGGGTAATTTGGGGTGCGATGAGTCTATTTTGGTGATTTTGAAGTGATGAGTTTGGCTGTTTTGTTGCTCTGACAGAGACCCTATCCAGTCCCTTGCTGCTCAGGCCTCTCGTGTCTGCTCCTGTGCCGAGCTCCGGGAAGGAATATCGTTTCTTCGCCACCTGTATGACCTGGAGCGGATTTCATTTCCGAACTTTTGATGGGAAACATTTCAATTTTGATGGAACCTGCACCTACAACTTGGCTTCTTCAATGGACGGAACGTGGGCTGTCTACATCTCAACTGCCCAATGTACTGTGAGGAGAGACTGCCCCAAGGTCAGCATTGAGACTCTTTCAGTGTAACACAGTCCAGAGTAACAGCCAAATATACAATATCTCTGTCACTCCCCCACTGTCTCACTGACCTTTGGAATGACTCATAGATTCACTTGAGCTGATCTCCACTGAGGGAGATAGAGGCAGTGTCCCACAGTCAGAGAGACATGGAGAATCACAGTATTATTACAGTGCAGAAGGAGGCCATTCAGCCCATCGTGTCTGTACTGGCTCTCCAAATGCATATCATGACTCAGTACCTTTTCCCTGCCTTTTCCCTGCCTTTCCCTGCCTTTCCCTGCCTTTCCCTGCCTTTCCCTGCCTTTCCCTGCCTTTCCCTGCCTTTTCCCTGCCTTTTCCCTGCCTTTTCCCTGCCTTTCCCTGCTCCCTGTGCATTGTTTCTGTTCATTGAACCATCCGCTGCCCTCCCAGGTGCCTCCATTGAACCTGCCTCCATCACACTCCCAGGTAGAACGTTCCAGACCCCGAAGGGGCCTGTTTGTGCTGTAATGTTCTATGTTCTATGAACACTCTCTGGGTAAGAAAGTTTTTTAAAAAATCATATTCAGATCATTTTAACTCAGTGCCCTCTCATCCTTGGGCCTTTAATAAGGAGGAAAGGTTTCTCCCGATCTAATCTGTCCAGCGCCCTCATAATTTTAAACATCTCCATCAAATCTCCTCAAAGGAGGCCATTCAGCCCATCGAGTCTGCTCCCCCATCCAATCTGATGTGATAATCCTCAACTCCGCTTTCCCGCCTTATCCCCATAACCCTCGATTTCCTTCCTGATTAAATATCTGCCTGTCTCAGCCTGGGACATCCTTAACGACCCAGTCTCTACAGCCCTCTGCAGGAAAGAATTCCACAGATTCACTCCCCTCTGAGAAGAAATCCCTCCCCATCTCTAGTCTTAAAGGGGCGACTCCTTACTCTGAGATGATGTCCTCTGGTCCTAGACTCTCCCACAAGGGGGAAGCAACCTCTCAGCATTGACCGTGTCAGACCCCTGAGAATCGATATGATTTAATAAGATCACCTCTTATTCTTCTAAACTCCAATGAGTACAATTCCAACCTACTCAACCTCTCCTCATACGCAAATCCCTTCAGATCTTGGTTCAACCTGATGAGTCTGTCTCCAATGCCAGTATATCTTCTTTACATAAGGGGATAAAAACCATTCAGATTATTCCAGGTGTGGTCTGACTAGCGCCTTCTATAGTTTTAGCAGGACGTCCCTATTCTGTACTTCATTCCCTTTGAAATAAAGGCTAACATTCCATTGCCTTTCTAATTACCTGCTGAACTAGCAAGCCAGTGTTGTGTGGTTTATGCAGCAGGATCACTAATCCCCTCTGTGCTGCATCATTCTGCATCTTATCTCCATTTAAATAATGTTCAACACCTTTACTCTTCCTACCAATGTTCATAACTTCACATTTACTTACATTAGATTCCAGCTGCCAAATTTTTACCCACTCATCTAACCTAACTCCATCCCCCTGCAGATCCTGTATCATCCTCATCACTTGTCTTCATCCACAAACTCGGCAAAAATACATTTGCATCCCTTATCCAAATCATTAATATATTTTATAAATAATTGTGGCTCCAGCACTGATCCCTGTGGCAGTCCACTACTTACTGGCTGCCATCCTAAAGCTGTCCCTCTTATCACAACTCGCTGTCTTCTGCCTGTGTTAATACAATACTCCCAGCACCACTTGCTCTTATCTTATTAAAGTAACCTTTTGTGCAGTGACTTTTTGAATGCTTTTTGGAAATCCAAATATATTCTGTCTACTGGTTCCCCTTGATCTAACCTGCTCAGGATCACCTTAAAGAATTCTAATAAATCTGTCAGGCATGATTTCTGCTTCATGAAGCCATGCTGACTCTGTTTGAATATAATATGTATTTATAAATACTGTTATTACATCAGTGGTAGGGAAATTATTGGAGAGGATTCTTCGAGACAGGATTTATTCCCACTTGGAAATAAGTGGACGTATTAGTGAGAGGCAACATGGTTTTGTGAAGGGGAGGTCGTGTCTCACTAACCTGATCAGGTTTATTGAGGAAGTGATGAAGATGATTGATGAGGGTAGGGCAGTGGATGTTGTCTACATGGATTTCAGTAAGGCCTTTGACAGGGTCCCCCATGGCAGACTGGTGCAGAAGGTGAAGTCGCAGTGGGGTCAGAGGTGAGCTGGTAAGGTGGATACAAAACTGGCTCGGTCAAAGAAGACAGAGGGTAGCAGTGGAAGGGTGTGTTTCTGAATGGAGGGCTGTGACAAGTGGCGTTCCTCAGGGATCAGTGCTGGGATCTTTGCTGTTTGTAATATATATAAATGATTTGGAGGGAAATGTAACTGGATTGATTAGTAAGTTTGTGGATGACACAAAGGTTGGTGGATTTGTGGATAGTGATGGGAACCATCAGAGAATACAGCAGGATATAGATCAGTCGGAGACTTGGGCAGAGAGATGGCAGATGGAGTTTAATCCGGATAACTGTGAGGTAATGCATTTTGGAAGGTCTAATACAGATAGGAAATATACAGTAAATGGCAGAACCCTTAAAGAGTATTGATAGGCAGAGGGATCTGGGTGTACAGGTACACAGGTCACTGAAAGTGACAATGCAGGTGAAGAAGATAGTCAGGAAGGCATACAGCATGCTTACCTTCATCGGCCGGGGTATTGAGTTTAAAAATTGGCCAGTCATGTTGCAGCTTTATAGAACCTTAGTGAGACCGCACTTGGAATATAGTGTTCAATTCTGGTCACCACACTACCAGAAGGACGTGGAGGCTTTGGAGAGGGTACAGAAAAGATTTACCAGGATGTTGCCTGGTATGGAGGGCATTAGCTATGAGGAGAGGTTGGAGAAACTTGGTTTGTTCTCACTGGAGCGACGGAGGTTGAGGGGAGACCTGATAGAAGTCTACAAGATTATGAGAGGCATGCAAGTGTTCACACATGTGTTCAGGCATGTGTTAACGCAAGGGGACATGAATGTAGCTGAGGAGGACACTGGGGTGCAGGGGTGTAAAATAGATAGTATTGCAGTTGATACGGGGGATGTGCTGGATATTTTAGAGGGTTTGAAAATAGATAAGTCCCCTGGTCCGGATGGGATTTACCCTAGAATTCTTTGGGAGGCAAGAGAGGTGATTGCAGAGCCTCTGGCTCTGATCTTCAGGTCGTCGTTGGTCTCTGGTATAGTACCGGAAGATTGGAGGACAGCAAATGTTGTCCCATTGTTTAAGAAGGGGAGAAGAGACTTCCCTGGGAATTATAGACCGGTGAGTCTTACTTCTGTGGTGGGTAAGGTTTTGGAAAGGATTATTAGAGACAGGATTTATAGTTATTTGGAGAGTAATGAATTGATTAGAGACAGTCAGCATGGTTTTGTAGCGGGTAGGTCGTGTCTTACTAACCTTATCGAGTTCTTTGAGAAAGTGACCAAAGAGGTGGATAGGGGTAAGGCAGTTGATGTGGTGTATATGGATTTTAGCAAGGCGTTTGATAAGGTTCACCATGGTAGGCTTCTGCAGAAAATGCAGATGTATGGGATTGGGGGTGATCTAGGTAATTGGATCAGGAATTGGCTAGCAGATAGGAGACAGAGGGTGGTGGTTGATGGGAAATATTCGTCATGGAGTTCGGTTACAAGTGGTGTGCCTCAGGGATCTGTTTTGGGGCCACTGCTGTTTGTAATTTTTATTAATGATCTGGATGAGGGTATAGTTGGGTGGATTAGTAAGTTTGCTGATGACACCAAAGTCGGAGGTGTGGTAGATTGTGAGGAAGGGTGTCATAGTTTGCAGGATGACTTAGATAGGTTGCAGAGCTGTGCTGAGAGGTGGCGGATGGAGTTTAATGTGGAGAAGTGTGAGGTAATTCATTTCGGTAGGAATAACAGATGTGTTGAGTATAGGGCTAACGGGAGGACTTTGAATAGTGTGGAGGAGCAGAGGGATCTAGGTGTATGTGTACATAGATCCCTGAAAGTTGGGAATCAAGTGGATAAGGTTGTTAAGAAGGCATACGGAGTTTTGGCGTTTATTGGTAGGGGGATTGAATTTAGGAGTCGCAGCGTCGTGATGCAACTGTACACAACTCTGGTGCGGCCGCACTTGGAGTACTGTGTGCAGTTCTGGTCCCCACATTACAGGAAGGATGTGGAGGCTTTGGAGAGGGTGCAGAGGAGGTTTACCAGGATGTTGCCTGGTATGGAGGGGAGATCCTATGAGGAGAGACTGAGAGATTTGGGGTTGTTTTCGCTGGAAAGAAGGCGGCTAAGAGGGGATCTTATTGAAACATAGAACGTAGAACATAGAACATTACAGCACAAACACACCCTTCGGCCCTCGAGTTGCGCCGATCGCATCAACCCCACCAATCTATAGACCTATCTATAACCCCCAATCCCATTAAACCCCATATACTCATCCAGAAGTCTTTTAAAAGACCCCAGCGAGTTCGCCTCCACCACCGACGATGGCAGCCGATTCCATTCACTCACCACCCTCTGAGTGAAAAACTTACCCCTAACATCACCTCTGTACTTCCCTCCCCGCACCTTAAATCTGTGTCCTCTCGTAGCGACCATTTCAACCCGGGGAAATAGCCTCTGAGAGTCCACCCTATCTATTCCTCTCAACATTTTATAAACTTCTATCAGGTCGCCTCTCAACCTTCGCCTCTCCAGGGAAAAGAGTCCCAGCTCCCTCAACCTATCTTCATAAGGCATGCCTCCCAGTCCAGGCAACATCCTTGTAAATCTCCTCTGCACCCTTTCAATAGCTTCTACGTCTTTCCTATAGTGAGGCGACCAGAACTGCGCACAGTACTCCAAATGAGGCCTGACGAGGGTCCTGTAAAGTTGCAGCATTACCTCCCGACTCCTAAACTCAATCCCTCGATTAATGAAGGCCAGTACACCATACGCCTTCTTGACCACCTCCTCCACCTGCGAGGCCGATTTAAGAGTCCTGTGAACCCGGACCCCGAGATCCTTCTGCTCTTCAACGCTACTAAGGCCCCTGCCCTTAATAGTGTACTCGTTCATCCCGTTGGTTCTGCCGAAATGGACTACTACACATTTATCCGCGTTGAAGTCCATCTGCCACTTCTCCGCCCATTCCTGCATCCTATCTATGTCCATATAAGATGATTAGAGGTTTAGACAGGGTAGATAGTGATAGCCTTTTTCCTAGGATGGAGAAAGCTAGCACGAGGGGGCATGACTTTAAATTAAGGGGGGTAGTTATGGACTGATGTCAGGGGTAGGTTCTTTACCCAGAGGGTGGTGAGGGACTGGAATGCCCTGCCTGCTGCAGTTGTAAATGCACCTAGTTTGGGGGCGTTTAAGAGATCTGTGGATAGGTTTATGGATGAAAAGGGATTGGTTTAGGTTAGTGGGTCATTGTTTTGTAACTGGTCGGCGCAACATCGTGGGCCGAAGGGCCTGTTCTGCGCTGTAATGTTCTATGTTCTATGTTCTATGTTCTATGTTCTCACTGGAACGATGGAGATTGAGGGGAGACCTGATAGAAGTCTATAAGATTATGAGAGGCATGGACAGAGTGGATAGTCAGAAGCTTTTTCCCAGGGTGGAAGAGTCAATTACTGGGGGAACAGGTTTAAGGTGCGAGGGGCAAGGTTTAAAGGAGATGTACGAGGGAGATTTTTTACACAGGGGGTGGGAGCCTGGAACTCGCTGCCGGGGGAGGGAGTGGAAGAGGTTCAACAGTGTGTTTTATGGGGCGTCTTAACAAGTACATGAATAGGATGGGAATAGAGGGATATGGTCCCCGGAAGGGTAGGGGGATTTAGTTCAGTCAGACAGCCTGGTCAGTGCAGGCTTGGAGGGGCCGAAGGGCCTGTTCCTGTGCTGGAATTTTCTTTGTTCTTTATACATCCTCTATAACGGCCTTGAACATTTTCCCAGTGATAGATGTTAAGCTAACTAGTCGATAGTTACCTGTTTTTGTCTCCCTCTTTTTTTGAATAAGTTACTGCATTGGCAGTTTCCCAATCCTCAGGGAACCAGGCTTGAGTGATGTCTGTATGGAATCTGCACATTCTCCCCGTGTCCCCGATTCCTCCTCAACTGGAGGCTACAGTTTAGGAGGAATCAACTGGGGATAGCCAAAGGGAGCAGGTCTCTGGGGGTGAGCCTATTGGGAAATCTCAGGTGGTTAGGGGTAAGAGGTTGGGCCTCGTGATTGGGGACTCCACAGTTAAGGGGACGGATAGGAGAGTTGGAGGTAAGGGTAGGGACTCGGGGCTGGTGTGTTGCCTACCTGGGGCTGGGATCCGGGATGTATCAGACAGGGTATTCAGGACTCTTAGGGGAGAGGGAGATCAACCCCAAGTTATAGTTCATGTGGGGACACATGACATAGGGAGATTAAGGGAAGGGGATATTAAACAAAGATTTATGGAGTTGGGGTGGAAACTAAAGGCTAAGTCTGGAAGAGTAGTTATATCCGGACTCTTGCCTGTGCCACGGGATAGTTTAGAGAGGAATAGAGAGAGGGAAAGTTTGAACTCGTGGCTGAGGGGATGGTGCAGGAGGGAGGGGTTCAGGTACTTGAGCAATTGGGGCTCATTCTGGGGAAGGTGGGACCTCTATATGAGTGATGGTCTACACCTGAACCAGAGGGGAATCAATATCCTGGGGGGTAAATTTGCAAAGGCTATGCGGGGAGGTTTAAACTGATTTGGGGGGGGGGTGGGATCTTGAGTAGAGGGGGTGAAAGTGAGGGGGACATAGATGGGGAATGCATGGCACGGCGTAGTGGGGGTGGGGCGGAGCAAGGTTTGAAATGCATGTGCTTTAATACTTTAAAGGTAGGGGAGGACCGCAGGCAATATGGGAGGGAGGGTAGACAGGAGGTGGAGAAGGGAAATGCCCAGACTGAGGGGCTGAAGTGTATATATTTTAATGCAAGGAGTATAGTAAATAAGGTAGATGAGCTTAGGGCGTGGATAGCTGCTTGGGAATGTGATGTGGTGGCCATTACGGAGACTTGGATGTCTCAGGGACAGGACTGGGTACTTCAGGTGCCAGGTTTCAGATGTTTCAGGAAGGACAGGGAGGCTGGCAGAAGAGGTGGTGGAGTGGCACTGTTAATCAGGGACAGTGTCATGACCATAATTCTATCTCCTTCACAATTGCATTGGAACGAGAAAGGATCAGGCAGGCTAGGAAGATGTTTGTCTGGAGTAAGGGGAGATATGAGGAAGTCAGGAAGTTACTTGGACAAATAAACTGGAAGGAGGCATTCTTAGGGAAAAGTACCGAAGGAAGGTGGCGGATATTCAAGGAATGTTTGTCTGGCGCTCTGCATGACAATGTTCCGATGAGACAAGGGGGTTTTGGTAGGTCGCGGGAACCGTGGTGCACGAAGGCTGTGTTGAACCTAGTCAGGAGGAAAAGGAAGGTGTACAAAAGGTTCAGGGAACTAGGTGAGGTTAAGGATCTTGAAGAGTATAAGGACTGTAGAAAGAAGGTTAAAAGGGAAATTAGGAGAGCCAGAAGGGGTCATGAGAAGACCTTGGCGGGTAAGATTAAGGAAAATCCCAAGGCCTTCTATAAATATGTGAAAGGTAAAAGGATGAGAAGGGAAAGGATAGGACCTATAAAAGGTGAAGGGGGAAAGGTCTGTGTGGAACCAGAAGAAATGGCGGAGGTGCTTAATGAGTACTTTGCATCAGTATTCACAGTGGAAGCTGATCTGGGAGATCTTGCTATGGATTTGCAGCAGATGGAAAAGATTGAGTACGTGGACATTAAGGAGGAGGATGTGTTAGAACTTTTGAATTCTATCAAAATTGATAAGTCGCCGGGACCAGATGGGATGTACCCCAGGATACTGTGGGAGGCGAGGGAAGTGATTACAGAGCCCCTGGCGATGATCTTTGCGTCGTCAATGGAGACGGGAGAGGTTCCGGAAGATTGCAGATGTAGTCCCTATTTTCAAGAAAGGGAACAGAGATAGCCCGGGAAATTACCGCCCGGTGAGTCTGACCTCAGTGGTTGGTAAGCTGATGGAGAGGCTTCAGAGGGACAAGATTTACGAGCATTTGGAGAGGTTTGACATGATCAGGAATAGTCAGCATGGATTTGTCAAGGGCAGGTCGTGCCTTACGAGCCGAGTTGAGTTCTTCGATAATGTGACTGAACACATTGACGAAGGAAGTGCCATGGACGTAGTGTACATGGACTTCAGCAAGGCGTTTGATAAGGTCCCCCATGCAAGACTTCTTGAGAAGGTGAGAGGGCATGGGATCCAAGGGCCTTTGGCCTTGTGGATCCAGAACTGGCTTGCCTGCAGAAGGCAGAGAGTGGTTGTGGATGGGTCTTTTTCGGAATGGAGGTCAGTCACCAGTGGGGTGCCCCAGGGATCTGTTCTGGGACCCTTGCTGTTTGTCATTTTCATAAATGACCTGGATGAGGAAGTGGAGGGATGGGTTAGCAAGTTCGCTGATGACACGAAGGTCGGTGGTGTTGTGGATGGTCTGGAAGGATGTCAAAAGTTGCAGCAGGACATAGATAGGATGCAGGAATGGGCGGAGAAGTGGCAGATGGACTTCAACGCGGATAAATGTATAGTCGTCCATTTCGGTAGAACCAACGGGATGAACGAGTACACTATTAAGGGCAGGGGTCTTAGTAGCGTTGAAGAGCAGAAGGATCTCGGGGTCCGGGTTCACAGGACTCTTAAATCGGCCTCGCAGGTGGAGGAGGTGGTCAAGAAGGCGTATGGTGTACTGGCCTTCATTAATCGAGGGATTGAGTTTAGGAGTCGGGAGGTAATGCTGCAACTTTACAGGACCCTCGTCAGGCCTCATTTGGAGTATTGTGCGCAGTTCTGGTCGCCTCACTATAGGAAAGACGTAGAAGCTATTGAAAGGGTGCAGAGGAGATTTACAAGGATGTTGCCTGGACTGGGAGGCATGCCTTATGAAGATAGGTTGAGGGAGCTGGGACTCTTTTCCCTGGAGAGGCGAAGGTTGAGAGGCGACCTGATAGAAGTTTATAAAATGTTGAGAGGAATAGATAGGGTGGACTCTCAGAGGCTATTTCCCCGGGTTGAAATGGTCGCTACGAGAGGACACAGATTTAAGGTGCGGGGAGGGAAGTACAGAGGTGATGTTAGGGGTAAGTTTTTCACTCAGAGGGTGGTGAGTGAATGGAATCGGCTGCCATCATCGGTGGTGGAGGTGAACTCGCTGGGGTCTTTTAAAAGACTTCTGGATGAGTATATGGGGTTTAATGGGATTGGGGGTTATAGATAGGTCTATAGATTGGTGAGATTGATGTGATCGGCGCAACTCGAGGGCCGAAGGGCCTGTTTGTGCTGTAATGTTCTATGTTCTATGTCTGTGTGGGTTTCCTCTGGGTGCTCTGGTTTTCTCCCACAGTCTGAAAAATATGCTGGTTAGGGGCATTGGCCGTACTCAGTGTATTCAAACAGGCGCCAGAGGGTGGCAACTAGGGGATTTTCACAGCAGCTTCATTGCAGTGTTAATGTAAGCCTATTTTTGGCAGTTGTAAAAGAATATAATTTCCTGGATTAAATCAGAGACTGGCATGTTTTTAAATTCCAAAAACAGAAAGGAACATAGTGTGGGGATAGTGTGGGGAAAAAGGCAGGGTGACCAACAATGATGGAGCAGGCTTGATGGGCTGAATGGCCTCCTCCTGTTGTGATAGTCCTGTCCCAGTCACTAACCTCTCTCTCACTCCCTCAATCTCAGGTATTGAGAATCATGTTTGGTTTGGATCTGATCCTGGCTCAGAATCAAACTGTAATCATCAACGGAGCGACAATCACCCCCAGAAAACCATATTATCGCAATGGTAAGTCTCTCTCTGGCTCTCCGCCTGTCTTGTGCACGCACTCTCCGCCTGTCTT
The DNA here is from genome assembly GCA_037974335.1 of Prionace glauca. Classification (NCBI taxonomy): domain Eukaryota; kingdom Metazoa; phylum Chordata; class Chondrichthyes; order Carcharhiniformes; family Carcharhinidae; genus Prionace; species Prionace glauca. Next base: position 792,495 of record CM075727.1, on the reverse strand, counting down.
GTGCACGCACTCTCCGCCTGTCTTGCGCACGCGCTCTCCGCCTGTCTTGTGCACGCACTCTCTGCCTGTCTTGTGCACGCACTCTCTGCCTGTCTTGCGCACGCACTCTCTGCCTGTCTTGCGCACGCACTCTCTGCCTGTCTTGCGCACGCACTCTCTGCCTGTCTTGCGCACGCACTCTCTGCCTGTCTTGCGCGTGCACTCTCCGCCTGTCTTGCGCATGCGCTCTCCGCCTGTCTTGCGCGTGCACTCTCCGACTGTCTTGCGCATGCGCTCTCCGCCTGTCTTGCGCACGCACTCTCTGCCTGTCTTGTGCACGCACTCTCTGCCTGTCTTGTGCACGCACTCTCTGCCTGTCTTGCGCGTGCGCTCTACGCCTGTCTTGCGCACGCGCTCTCCGCCTGTCTTGTGCACGCACTCTCTGCCTGTCTTGCGCACGCACTCTCTGCCTGTCTTGCGCACGCACTCTCTGCCTGTCTTGTGCACGCACTCTCTGCCTGTCTTGCGCACGCGCTCTCCGCCTGTCTTGTGCACGCACTCTCTGCCTGTCTTGCGCACGCACTCTCTGCCTGTCTTGCGCACGCGCTCTCCGCCTGTCTTGTGCACGCACTCTCTGCCTGTCTTGCGCACGCACTCTCTGCCTGTCTTGCGCGTGCGCTCTCCGCCTGTCTTGTGCACGCACTCTCTGCCTATCTTGCGCACGCACTCTCTGCCTGTCTTGCGCACGCACTCTCTGCCTGTCTTGCGCGTGCGCTCTCTGCCTGTCTTGCGCAGGCGCTCTCCGCCTGTCTTGTGCACGCATTCTCCGCCTGTCTTGTGCACGCACTCTCCGCCTGTCTTGTGCACGCACTCTCTGCCTGTCTTGTGCACGCGCTCTCCGCCTGTCTTGCGCACGCGCTCTCCGCCTGTCTTGTGCACGCACTCTCCGCCTGTCTTGTGCACGCACTCTCTGCCTGTCTTGCGCGTGCGCTCTCCGCCTGTCTTGCGCAGGCGCTCTCCGCCTGTCTTGTGCACGCATTCTCCGCCTGTCTTGTGCACGCACTCTCCGCCTGTCTTGTGCACGCACTCTCCGCCTGTCTTGTGCACGCACTCTCTGCCTGTCTTGTGCACGCACTCTCTGCCTGTCTTGTGCACGCGCTCTCCGCCTGTCTTGTGCACGCGCTCTCCGCCTGTCTTGTGCATGTGCTCTCCGCCTGTCTTGCGCAGGCGCTCTCCGCCTGTCTTGTGCACGCATTCTCCGCCTGTCTTGTGCACGCACTCTCCGCCTGTCTTGTGCACGCACTCTCTGCCTGTCTTGTGCACGCACTCTCTGCCTGTCTTGTGCACGCACTCTCCGCCTGTCTTGTGCACGCACTCTCTGACAGCAAGCTGAGAACATAAGAAATAGGAGCAGGAGTAGGCCATCTGGCCCTTCGAGCCTGCCCCGCCATTCAATAAGATCATGGCTGATCTGTCGTGGCTCAGCTCCACCTTCCCGCCCTCTCCCCATAACCCTTAATCCCCTCTCTTATCAAAAACCCATCAACCCGCATCTTAAAAATATTTAGCGAGGCAGCCTCCACCACTTCAACGGGTAGAGAATTCCAGAGATTCACCACCCTTTGAGTGAAGAAGTTCCTCCTCAACTCTGTTCTAAACCGCCCCCCCCTTTATCTTGAGGCTGTGCCCCCTAGTCCTACTGTCTTTTTTGAGCGGGAAGAGTCTCTCCACCTCTATCCTATCCATCCCATTCATCATCTTATACGTCTCAATGAGTTCTCCTCTCATTCTTCTAAACTCTAACGAGTACAAGCCTAGTTTATTCAGCCTCTCCTCATAGCTCAACCCTCTCAACTCCGGTATCAGCCGAGTAAACCTCCTCTGCACTCCCTCCAGGGCCAAAATATCCTTGCGTAAGTACGGCGACCAAAACTGCACACAGTACTCCAGCTGCGGCCTCACCAATGCCCTATACAGCTGCAGCAAGACCTCCCTACTTTTATATTCAATCCCCCTCGCTATAAAGGCCATTCTCTCTCTCTCTCTGTCGTTCTCTCTGCCTCTTTGGCAATTTATCTCCTTCTTACTCTCTCTCCCTCTCTCTGTCTTTTACAGGGTGGTTGTAGAGAGTTGTTTTTCAAACTGGAGGCCTGTGACCAGCGGTGTGCCTCAGGGATCAGTGCTGGGCCCACTGTTATTTGTCATTTATATTAATGATTTGGATGAGAATATCGGGGACATGGTTAGTAAGTTTGCAGATGACACCAAGATTGGTGGCACAGTGGACAGTGAAGAAAGTTATCTCCAATTGCAACGGGATCTTGATCAATTAGAACATAGAACATTACAGCGCAGAACAGGCCCTTCGGCCCACGATGTTGCGCCGACCAGTTACAAAACAATGACCCACTAGCCTAAACCAATCCCTTTTCATCCATAAACCTATCCACAGATCTCTCCTCATAGGATCTCCCCTCCATACCAGGCAACATCCTGGTAATTGGGACAGTGGGCTGACGAATGGCAGATGGAGTTTAATTTAGACAAATGTGAGGTGATGCATTTTGGTCGATTGAACCAGGGCAGGACTTACTCAGTTAATGGTAGGGTGTTGGGGAGAGTTACAGAACAAAGAGATCTTGGGGGACAGGTTCATAGCTCCTTGAAAGTGGAGTCACAGGTGGACAGAGTGGTGAAGAAGGCATTCGGCATGCTTGGTTTCATCGGTCAGAACATTGAATAAGGGGTTAGAACCATAGAAAATTACAGCTCAGAAACAGGCCTTTCGGCCCTTCTTGTCTGTGCTGAACCATTTTTTGCCCAGTCCCACTGACCTGCACTTGGACCATATCCCTCCACCCCCCCTCTCATCCATGAACCTGTCCAAGTTTTTCTTAAATGTTAAAAGCATTTACCACTTTATCCGGCAGCTCATTCCACACTCCCACCACTCTCTGTGTGAACAATCCCCCCTAATATTCCCTTTAAACTTTTCCCCCTTCACCCTTAACCCATGACCTCTGGTTTTTTTCTCCCCTAGTTGATTCGTTGGTTAGGAAGAAAAAGGAGGCTTATGTTCGGATGAGGCTTGAGGGCTCAGGTAGTGCATTAGAAAGTTTTAGATTGGCTAGGAGGGAGTTGAAGAGGGAGTTAAGAAGGGCTAAAAGAGGGCATGAGATGATTTTGGCTGATAGGATTAAGGAGAACCCTAAGGCGTTTTACAGGTATGTCAAGGACAGAAGGTTGGTTAGGACAAGATTAGGGCCAGTTACAGACAGTAGAGGGAAGTTGTGTGTGGAACCGGAGGAGATTGGAGAGGCGTTGAACCAATATTTCTCTTTGGTGTGCTGTAGCAAGACCTCCCTACTTTTATATTCAATCCCCCTCGCTATGAAGGTCAGCATCCCATTCGCCTTCCTGACCACCTGCTGCACCTGCAAGCTGGGTTTTTGCGACTCATGCACAAGGACCCCGAGGTCCCTCTGCACCGTCGCCTGCTGCAGTTTTTCGCCCCGTAAGTAATAGTCCTTCCTACCATTCCTCCTACCAAAGTGGACCACCTCACACTTGCCAACATTAAATTCCATTTGCCATTTCCTGGCCCATTCGCCCAGCCTATCTAGATCCTTCTGCAGACTCTCCACACCCTCCGCACAATTTGCCTTTCCCCCAATCTTGGTGTCATCAGCAAATTTCGACACCCTACACTCGGTTCCCTCCTCCAGATCATCTATATAAATGGTAAATAGCTGAGGCCCCAGCACCGACCCCTGGGGCACCCCACTAGTCACCAACCGCCAATCCGAATATTACCCCCAGTGCGATATTAACCCCCCCCAGTGTGATATTACCCCCATTGCGATATTACCCCCAGTGCGATATTACCCCCCCAGTGCGATATTACCCCCAGTGCGATATTACCCCCGAGTGCGATATTACCCCCAGTGCGATATTACCCCCAGTGCAATATTACCCCCAGTGCGATAATACACCCAGTGCAATATTACCCCCAGTGCAATATTACCCCCAGTGCGATATTGTCCCCAGTGCACTATTACCCCCAGTGCGATATTACCCCCAGTGCGATATTACCCCCAGTGCGATATTACCCCCAGTGCGATATTACCCCCAGTGCACTATTACCCCCAGTGCACTATTACCCCCAGTGCGATATTACCCCCCCCAGTGCCATATTACCCCCAGTGCGATATTACCCCTCAGTGCGATATTACCCCCAGTGCGACATTACCCCCCCAGTGCGATATTACCCCCAGTGCGATAATACCCCCAGTGCGATATTACCCCCACTGCGATATTACCCCCAGTGCAATATTACCCCCAGTGCGATATTACCCCCCCAGTGCGATATTACCCCCAGTGCGATAATACCCCCAGTGCGATATTACCCCCACTGCGACATTACCCCCCCAGTGCGATATTACCCCCAGTGCGATAATACCCCCAGTGCGATATTACCCCCACTGCGATATTACCCCCAGTGCGATATTACCCCCAGTGTGATATTACCCCCAGTATGATATTACCCAAAGTGCGATAATACCCCCAGTGCGATATTATCCCCACTGCGATACTACCTCCCAGAGCGATATTACCCCCAGTGCGATATTACCCCCCGTGCGATATTACCCCCAGTGCGATAATACCCGCAGTGCGATATTACCCCCATTGCGATATTACCCCAAGTGCGATATTACCCCCATTGTGATATTACCCCCAGTGCGATATTACCCCAGTGCGATATTACCCCCAGTGCGATATTACCCCCAGTGCGATAATACACCCAGTGCGATAATACACCCAGTGCAATATTACCCCCAGTGCGATATTACCAACCAAGTGCGATATTACCCCCAGTGCGATATTACCCCCAGTGCGATATTACCCCCAGTGCGATAATACACCCAGTGCAATATTACCCCCAGTGCGATATTACCCCCAGTGCGATATTATCCCCAGTGCACTATTACCCCCAGTGCACTATTACCCCCAGTGCGATATTACCCACAGAGCGATATTACCCCCAGTGTGATATTACCCCCAGTGTGATATTACCCCCAGTGTGATATTACCCCCAGTGTGATATTACCCGCAGTGATATTACCCCATGTGCGATATTACCCTCAGTGTGATATTACCCTCAGTGCAATATTACCCCCAGTGCGATATTACCCCCAGTGCGATATTACCCCCAGTGCGATATTACCCCCAGTGATATTACCCTCAGTGTGATATTACCCTCAGTGTGATATTACCCCCAGTGTGATATTACCCCCAGTGCGATATTACCCCCAGTGCGATATTACCCCCAGTGTGATATTACCCCCAGTGTGATATTACCCCCAGTGTGATATTACCCCCAGTGCGATATTACCCCCAGTGTGATATTACCCCCAGTATGATATTACCCCCAGTGCGATATTACCCCCAGTGTGATATTACCCCCAGTATGATATTACCCACAGTGCGATATTACCCTCAGTGCTGAACTAAAACCCCCTCCCCTTCCGGGGACCGTATCCCTCTATTCCCATCCTATTCATGTACTTGTAAAGTTGCCCCTTAAAACTCACTATCGTATCCACTTCCACTCCCTCCCCCGGCAGCGAGTTCCAGGCACCCACCCCCTGTGTAAAAAATCTCCCTCGTACATCTCCTTTAAACCTTGCCCCTCGCACCTTAAACCTGTTCCCCCAGTAATTGACTCTTCCACCCTGGGGAAAAGCTTCTGACTATCCACTCTGTCCATGCCCCTCATAATCTTGTAGACTTCTATCAGGTCTCCCCTCAACCTCCGTTGCTCCAGTGAGAACAAACCAAGTTTCTCCAACCTCTCCTCATAGTTAATGCCCTCCATACCTGGCAACATCCTGGTAAATCTTTTCTGTACCCTCTCCAAAGCCTCCACATCCTTCTGGTAGTGTGGGTGACCAGAATTGAACACTATATTCCAAGTGCGGCCTCACTAAGGTTCTATAAAGCTGCAACATGACTGGCCAAATTTTAAACTCAGTGCCCCGTTCGATAAAGGCCAGCGTGCCGTATGCCTTCAAAGCTTTCTATAGGTATGTCAGGAATAAAGGAATGACTAGGATAAGATTAGGGCCAGTCAGAGACAGCAGTGGGAAGTTGTGCGTGGAGCCTGAAGAGATAAGAGAGGCACTGCATGAGTATTTTTCATCAGTATTCACACAGGAAAAAGACAGTGTTGTCGAGGAGAATACTGAGATACAGACTGTTATACTAGACGGGATTGAGGTTGATAGATCTCTGAAAGTTGGCACCCAGGTTGATAGGGTTGTTAAGAAGGCGTACGGTGTGTTAGCTTTTATTGGTAGAGGGATTGAATTTCGGAGCCATGAAGGGATGAGAAGGGATCTGGGAAGTGTGGATTGGCACAGGCTGTTCTCTGGTAAGGATGTAAATGGAAAGTGGGAGGCCTTCAAAGGAGGAATTTTGAGAGTGCGGAGTTTGTATGTTCCTGTCAGGATTAAAGGCAAAGTAAATAGGAATAAGGAACCTTGGTTCTCGAGGGAGATTGTAACACTGATTAAGAGGAAGAAAGAGTTGTATGAAATATACAGGCAGCAAGGAACAGATCAGATGCTCGAGGAATATAAAAAGAGCAGGAAGCTTCTTAAGAGGGAAATCAGGAGGGCTAAAAGAAGACATGAGGTTACTTTGGCAGACAGAGTGAAGGAAAATCCAAAGAGCTTCGATAGGTATGTTAGGGGCAAAAGGATAGTGAGGGATAAAATTGGTCCTCTTGAAGATCAGAGTGGTAAACTGTGTATGGAACCAAAAGAGATGGGGGAGATACTAAATGGGTTTTTTGCATCCGTATTTAATGAGGAAACTGGCATGGAGTCTTCGGAAATACAGCAAACAGGTAGGGAGGTCATGGAACCTTTACAGATTAAAGAGGAGGAGGTGCTGGCTGTCTTGAGGCAAATCAGAGTGGATAAATCCCCAGGACCGGACAGGATATTCCCTCGGACCTTGAGGGAGGCGAGTGTTGAACTTGCAGGGGGCCTGGCAGATATATTTAAAATATCAGTATTCACGGGGGAGGTTCCAGATGATTGGAGGGTGGCTCATGTTGTTCCGTTGTTTAAAAAAGGTTCCAAAAGAAATCCGGGAAATTATAAGTTTGACATTGGTGGTGGGCAAGTTATGGAAGGTGTGATAAGGGATCGGATCTACAAATATTTGGATAGACAGGGACTTATTAGGGAGAATCAACATGGCTTTGTGTGTGGTAGGTCATGTTTAACCAATCTATTAGAGTTTTTCGAGGAGGTCACCAGGAATGTGGATGAAGGGAAGGCGGTGGATGTTGTCTACCTGGATTTCAGTAAGGCCTTTGACAAGGTCTCCCATGGGAGGTTAGTTAGGAAGGTTCAGTCGCTAGGTATAAATGGGGAGGTTGTAAATTGGATTAGACAACAATGGAAGAAGTCAGAGAGTGGTTGTGGAGGATTGCTTCTCTGAGTGGAGGCCTGTGACTAGTGGAATGCCGCAGGGATTGGTGTTGGGTCCATTGATATTTGTCGTCTATATCAATGATCTGGATGATAATGTGGTAAATTGGATCAGCAAATTTGCTGATGATACAAAGATTGGAGGTGTAGTGGACAGTGAGGAAGGTTTTCAAAGCTTGCAGAGGGATTTAGACCAACTAGAAAAATGGCAACTAACAGAAAGCAAAGAGTGGGGGTAAATGGGTATTTTTCTGGTTGGCGAACAGTGAAATTGTTTACGATTTACACAGATGATTTGGAGTTGGGGACCAAGTGTAGTGTATCAAAATTCCCAGATGACATTAAGATCAGTGGGAGATATATAGACTCAATTTATTTGGAATGTGAGTCTTTACAGGTAATAAATCTTAAAGGTACAGACAATGTGAGTGGAGAGAGGGTTAAGCCCAGGTTAGAGAGATGTGTATTGTCTCCAGACAGGACAGATAGTGAGGTTTTGCAAACCCAGGCAAGTCATGGGGGTGACAGATAGGGTGATATAGAACATTCCAGCGCAGTACAGGTCCTTTGGCCCTCGATGTTGTGCCGACCAGTGGAACCAATCTAATGACCCTCTAACCTAAACTATTCCAATGTTATCCATATGCCTATCCACTGACCATTTGAATGCCCTTAAAGTTGGCGAGTCCACAACTGCTGCAGGCAGGGCATTCCACGCCCTTACTACCCTCTGAGTAAAGAACCTACCTCTGACATCCATCCTATGATTACCACCCCTTAATTTAAAGCTATGTCCCCTTGTGTTAGCCATCACCATCCGAGGTAAAAGGCTCTCACTGTCCACCCTATCTAACCCTTTGATCATCTTGTATGCCTCAATTAGGTCACCTCGTAACCTTCTTCTCTCCAATGAAAATAACCTCAAGTCCCTCAGCCTTTCCTCATAAGACCTTCCCACCATACCAGGCAACATCCTGGTAAACCTCCTCTGCACTCTTTCCAATGCCTCCACATCTTTCTTATCATGCAGTGACCAGAACTGTACGCAATACTCCAAGTGCGGCCGCACCAGAATTTTGTACAGTTGTAACATGACCATAGAACCATAGAAAATTACAGCTCAGAAACAGACCTTTTGGCCCTTCTTGTCTGTGCTGAACCATTTTTTGCCCAGTCCCACTGACCTGCACTTGGACCATATCCCTCCACACCCCTCTCATCCATGAACCTGTCCAAGTTTTTCTTAAATGTTAAAAGTGACCCCACATTTATCACTTTATCCGGCAGCTCATTCCACACTCCCACCACTCTCTGCGTGAACAATTCCCCCCTAATATTCCCTTTAAACTTTTCCCCCTTCACCCTTAACCCATGCCCTCTGGTTTTTTTCTCCCCTAGCCTCAGTGGAAAAAGCCTGCTTACATTCACTCTATCTATACCCATCAAAATCTTATACACCTCTATCAAATCTCCCCTCATTCTTCTACGCTCCAGGGAATAAAGTCCTAACCTATTCAATCTCTCTCTCTGTAACTCAGCTTCTCAAGTCCCAGCAACATCCTTGTGAACCTTCTCTGCACTCTTTCAACCTTATTTACATCCTTCCTGTAACTAGGTGACCAAAACTGTACACAATAATCTAAATTCATCCTCACCAATGTCTTATATAACCTCACCATAACACTCCAACTTTTATACTCGATACTCCGATTTATAAAGGCTAATGTTCCAAAAGCACTCTTTACGACCCTATCCACCTGTGACACCACTTTTAGGGAATTCTGTATCTGTATTCCCAGATCCCTCTGTCCTACTGCACTCTTCAGAGTCCTACCATTTACCCTGTACGTTCTACTTTGGTTTGTCCTTCCAAAGTGTAATACCTCACACTTGTCTGCGTTAAATTCCATTTGTCATTTTTCAGCCCATTTTTCTAGTTGGTCCAAATCCCTCTGCAAGCTTTGAAAACCTTCCTCACTGTCCACTACACCTCCAATCTTTGTATCATCAACAAATTTGCTGATCCAATTTATCACATTATCATCCAGATCATTGTATAGACGACAAATATCAATGGACCCAACACCGATCCCTGTGGCACTCCACTCGTCACAGGCCTCCACTCAGAGAAGCAATTCTTCACTACCACTCCCTGGCTTCTTCCATTGAGCCAGTGTCTAATCCAATTTACTATCTCCCCATGTATACCTAGCGACTGAACCTTCCCAACTAACCTCCCATGGGAGACCTTGTCAAAGGCCTTGCTGAAATCCATGTAGACAACATCCACCGCCTTCCCTTCATCCACATTCCTGGTGACCTCCTCGAAAAACTCTAATAGATTGGTTAAACATGACCTACCACGCACAAAGCCATGTTGATTCTCCCTAATAAGTCCATATCCATCCAAGTATTTGTCGATCCTATCCCTTGTCACACCTTCCAATAATTTACCTACTACTGATATAAATTTATCGGCCTATAATTTCCCGGATCACTTTTTGAGCCTTTTTTAAACATTGGAATAACATGAGCTGTCCTCCAAAAATCTGGCACCTCACCCGTGGATACCAACACTTTAAATATATCTGCCAGGGCCCCTGCAAGTTCAACACTCGCCTCCTTCAAGGTCCATGGGAATACCCTGTCCGGTCCTGGGGATTTATCCACTCTGATTTGCCTCAAGACAGCCAGCACCTCCTCCTCTTTAATCTGTAAAGGTTCCATGACCTCCCTACCTGTTTGCCCTGTTTCCTCATTAAATACGGACGCAAAAAACCCATTTAGTATCTCCCCCATCTCTTTTGGTTCCATACACAGTTTACCACCCTGGTCTTCAAGAGGACTAATTTTACATAGAACATAGAACATTACAGCACAAACAGGCCCTTCGGCCCTCGAGTTGCGCCGATCACATCAACCCCACCAATCTATAGACCTATCTATAACCCCCAATCCCATTAAACCCCATATACTCATCCAGAAGTCTTTTAAAAGACCCCAGCGAGTTCGCCTCCACCACCAATGACGGCAGCCGATTCCATTCACTCACCATCCTCTGAGTGAAAAACTTACCCCTAACATCACCTCTGTACTTCCCACCCCGCACCTTAAATCTGTGTCCTCTCGTAGCGACCATTTCAACCCGGGGAAATAGCCTCTGAGAGTCCACCCTATCTATTCCTCTCAACATTTTATAAACTTCTATCAGGTCGCCTCTCAACCTTCGCCTCTCCAGGGAAAAGAGACCCAGCTCCCTCAACCTAACTTCATAAGGCATGCCTCCCAGTCCAGGCAACATCCTTGTAAATCTCCTCTGTACCCTTTCAATAGCTTCTACGTCTTTCCTATAGTGAGGTGACCAGAACTGCGCACAGTACTCCAAATGAGGCCTGACGAGGGTCCTGTAAAGTTGCAGCATTACCTCCCGCCTCCTAAACTCAATCCCTCGATCCCTCGATTAATAATTTTATCCCTTACGATCCTTTTTCTCTTAATATTCCTGTAGAAGTTCCTGGGATTATCCTTCACCTTGATTGCCAAAGCAACCTCATGTTTTCTTTTAGCCGTCTTTTAGCTGGGACATCTTGTTGAAGTTGTACAAGACATTGGGAAGGCCACCCTTGGAATACTGTGTACAATTCTGGTCACCCTATTATAGAAAGGATATTATTAAACTAGAAAGAGTGCAGAAAAGATTTACTAGGATGTTACCCGGGGACTTGATGGATTGAGTTATAAGGAGAGGCTGGATAGACTGGGACTTTTTTCTCTGGAGCGTAGGAGGCTGAGGGGTGATCTTATAGAGGTCTATAAAATAATGAGGGGCACAGATCAGCGAGATAGTCAATATCTTTTCCCAAAGGTAGGGGAGTCTAAAACTAGAGGGCAGAGGTTTAAGGTGAGAGGGGAGAGATACAAAAGTTTCCAGAGGGGCAATTTTTTCACCCAGAGGGTGGTGAGTGTCTGGAACGAGCTGCCAGAGGCAGTAGTAGAGGTGGGTACAATTTTATCTTTTAAAAAGCATTTAGATAGTTACATGGGTACGATGGGTATAGAGGGATATGGGGGCAAATGTGAGCAATTGGGATTAGTTTAGGGATTTTAAATAAAAGGGGCAACATGGACAAGTTGTGCCAAAGGGCCTGTTTCCATGCTTTAAACCTCTCTGACTCTCTGTGTGTCTCTCTGTCTCTGTCTCTCCCTCTCTTTCTCTCTGTCTGTCTCTCTCTCTGTCCCTGTCTCTCTCTCTCTCTCTCTCTCTCTTTCTTTCTTTCCCTCTGTCTGTCTCTCTGTCTATTAGTGAGTTAATCCTCTCTCTCTCTCTCTCTCTCCCTCAGGGATCGGTATCCGCTGGCTCGGAGATTATATTTTTCTGGAGAGTGGTCTCGGGGTTCGCCTGAAGTTTGATGGAGACAGATTAGTTTCAGTGACAGTCAGTTCAGAGTTGAAGTCAATGACCCAGGGGTTATGTGGCGTTTACAATGACCAGGTCAAAGGTAAGAGACACAAAGTGGTCCCGGATGGAATGTGTGTGTGGGGGAAGCTGTGTCTGGGTTCACACCCACCCCAAGCCCCGGGATAGGAGACACTCACTGCACTCTCGCCCATCCTCCGCTCCCACCAGCAGGCAACAGCGGGGAACCCAGTGAGAGCAGCGATATTCACACCCAACTGCCAGTGTCAGAACATCCCCACCTCACCCAGAATCTCACTGAGACTCATTGAAACAGAGAATGGGGCAGGAGTAGGCCATTCAGCCCATTGGGTCTGTACCATTCAGTATGATCATGGCTGATCATGCACTGTCAGTATCTCACTCCCACTTTCTTTCCATTCCCCTTAATCCCTTTAACCGCAAGAACCACATCCCCCTGTGCGTGTGTGTGTGTGTGTGTGTGTGCATGTGTGTGCGCGTGTGTGTGTGTGTGCGTGTGCGCTCTGTGTGTGCGTGTGTGTGTGCACGTGTGTGTGTGTGTGTGGGATTGTCTATTTGGGTTGTTTATAGAACCATAGAAAATTACAGCTCAGAAACAGGCCTTTTGGCCCTTCTTGTCTGTGCTGAACCATTTTTTGCCTCGTCCCACTGACCTTCACTTGGACCATATCCCTCCACATCCTTCTGTGGATAGGTTTATGGATGAAAAGGGATTGGTTTAGGCTAGTGGGTCTTTGTTTTGTAACTGGTCGGCGCAACATCGTGGGCCGAAGGGCCTGTTCTGCGCTGTAATGTTCTATGTTCTATGTTCTATGTTCTATGTTCTATGTTCTATGTTCTATGTTCTATGTTCTATGTTCTACATCCCTCTCATCCATGGACCTGTCCAAGTTTTTTTTAAATGTTAAAAGTGACCCCACATTTATCACTTTATCCGGCAGCTCATTCCACACTCCCACCACTCTCTGTGTGAACAATCCCCCCCTAATATTCCCTTTAAACTTTTCCCCTTTCACCCTTAACCCATGACCTCTGGTTTTTTTCTCCCCTAGCCTCAGTGGAAAAAGCCTGCTTGCATTCACTCTAATTATACCCATCAAAATCTTATACACCTCTATCAAATCTCCCCATATGGAGTTATGTGTGTGTGGGGTGGGGTGTGTATGTGTGTAGGGCTGTGTGTGAATGGGTGTGTGTGTCTGTTTGGGGTTGTGTGTGTACGGCTGCGAGTGTAAGTGTGTCTGTGTATGAGAGTGGGGTTGTGTGAGTGTGAGTGTATGTGTGTTGGGGGGGCGTTGTCTGTATGTGTGTGGGGTTGCGTGGCGGGTTATATGTGGGTGTATGGAGCTGTCTCTGAACCCTCTCTTTATCTCCACAGATGATTTCACCACTCCCTCTGGTTCCATTACTGACATTTCCGCCACTTTTGGGAATTCCTGGCGAGTTTCTGAGCCAGAACCACAGGTAGATTTGGGATGATGAAGGGGTCAGATTTGGGGGCCAGAAGCATTGAGTGTTCGGTGTGGGGTAACCAATCCAGCTGTTAACAACTCAGCCATTGGGGCTCTGTGTTTTTGTGGGGGTGAGGGATTGGGAGTTTTGGGGTGTTGGAACAGGTGCAGAGGTTGGGGGTTGGTTGGTTTGGGTTTTTTGATTTGATTTATTATTGTCACATGTGATTAACATACAGTGAAAAGTATAGCTTCTTGTACACTATACAGACAAAGCATAATGTTCATAGAGAAGGAAAGGAGAGGGTGCAGAATGTAGTGTTACAGTCACAGCGAGGGTGTAGAGAAAACATAGAACATAGAACATAGAACATTACAGCGCAGAACAGGCCCTTCGGCCCACGATGTTGCGCCGACCAGTTAAAAAACAATGACCCACTAACCTAAACCAATCCCTTTTCGTCCATAAACCTATCCACAGATCTCTTAAACGCCCCCAAACTAGGCGCATTTACAACCTCAGCAGGCAGGGCATTCCAATCCATCACCACCCTCTGGGTAAAGAACCTACCCCTGACATCCAGTCTATAACTACTCCCCCCTTAATTTAAAGCCATGCCCCCTCGTGCTAGCTTTCTCCATCCTAGGAAAAAGGCTATCACTATCTACCCTGTCTAAACCTCTAATCATCTTATATGTTTCAATAAGATCCCCTCTTAGCCACCTTCTTTCCAGCGAAAACAACCCCAAATCCCTCAGTCTCTCCTCATAGGACCTCCCCTCCATACCAGGCAACATCCTGGTAAACCTCCTCTGCACCCTCTCCAAAGCCTCCACGTCCTTCCTGTAATGTGGGGACCAGAACTGCACACAGTACTCCAAGTGCGGCCGCACCAGAGTTGTGTAAAGATCAGCTTAATGTGAGGGAGGTCCATTCAAAAGTCTGACAGCAGCAGGGAAGAAGCTGTTCTTGAGTCGGTCGGTACGGGACCTCAGACTTTTGTATCTTTTCCCAACGGAAAAAGGTGGAAGAGAGAATGTCCGGGGTGCGTGGGGTCCTTAATCAAGCTGGCTGTTTTGCCAAGGCAGTGGGAAGTGTGGACACAGTCAGTGGATGGGAGGCTGGTTTGTGTGATGGATTGGGCTACATTCCCACCCTTTTGTAGTTCCTTGCAGTCTTGGGCAGAGCAGGAGCCCAGACCGAGCTGTGATACAACCCAGAAAGGATGCTTTCTATGGGGCATCTGGAAAAGTTGGTGAGAGTTGTAGCTGACATGCCAAATTTCCATAATCTTCTGAGAAAGCAGAGACTTAGGGTTAGGGTTAGGTAGCACAGTGGTTAGTACTGCTGCCTCACAGCACCAGGGACTCACTTCGATTCCGGCCTTGGGTCACTGTTTGTGTGGAGTTTGCACATTCTCCCTGTGTCTGCGTGGGTTTCCTCCGGGTGCTCCGGTTTCCTCCCACAGCCCAAAGATATGTGGGTTAGGTTAACTGGCCGAGCTAAATTGACCCTTTATGTCAGGGGAATTAGCGTGATAAACATGGGGGGGTTATGGGAATACGGGCTGGGTGGGATTGTGGTCGGTGCCGACTTGATGGGCCAATAGGCCTCCTTCAGCACTAGGATTCTATGTGTTGCTAGTCTTTCTTAACTATAGTGTCGGTGTGGGGGGGACCAGGACAGGTTGTTGGTGATCTGGACACCTAAAAACATGAAGCTCTCGACCCCTTTCCACTTCATCCCCGTTGATATAGACAGGGACATGTTCTCCTTTACACTTCCTGAAGTCGATGACAATCTCCTTTGTTTTGTTGAATTGAGGAAGAGATTATTGTTGCTGCACCAGTTCACTAGATTCTCTACCTCATTCCTGTTCTCTGTCTCATCATTGTTTGAGATCCGACTCACTGCGATTGTCATCAGCAAACTTGAAAATCAAATTGGAGGGGAATTTGGCCGCACAGTGATAGGTGTATGAGGAGTAAGTAGGGGGCTGAGAACACAGCCTTGTGGGGCCCCGGTCTTGAGGGTGATCACTGGGGTAAAGTGTTTGAATTTGGTGCTTTGTGTTGTTTTTTCAGGACTGTGATGAAGCCTCACAGCTGAGTACCGGGTGCGACACTCAGGATGCCCAGTTACGTCAGGCAGCTGAAACGCTGTGTGGTCGCCTCCTTACATCACCATTCAGCCAGTGTCACACACAGGTACAAAACATCCAGACTAACTGTCGATATCAACTAATCACAGAAACTCTGCTCTATGCCTCCCAGCCTGCAGAGCAGACTGGCCAATTTCAGACAGCCTAATGCACTAGTGATAATTTACCAAAATTCGCTGGACTCTGGGATGGTTCCCGCAGATTAGAAAACAGCAAATGTGACGTCACTGTTTAGAAAAGGAGGTAGATAAAAGGCAGGTAACTATCGGCCGGTGAGCTTAACTTCTGTAGTAGGGAAAATGCTTGAATCTCTCATCATGGAAGAAATAGTGAAACATCTGGATATAAATTGTCCCATGGATAAGACACAGCATGGGTTCATGAAGGACAGGTCATGTTTGATTAATTTGGTGGAATTCTCTGAGAACATTACATCTGCAGCAGACAATGGGGAACCTGTGGATGTGGTGTATCTGGATTTCCAGAAGGCATTTGATAAGGTGCCGCATCAAAGACTGCTCCATAAGATATAGGTGCACAGTGTTACGAGTAATGTATTAGCATGGATAGAGGATTGGTTAACTAACAGAAAGCAAAGAGTGGGGTAAATGGGTGTTTTTCTGGTTGGCGATCAGTGACTAGTGGTGTGTCTCAGGGATCAGCGTTGGGACTGCAATTGTTCACAATTTACACAGATGATTTGGAGTTGGGGACCAAGTGGAGTGTGTCAAAATTCCCAGATGACATGAAGATGGGTGGAAGAGTAAAGTGTGCAGAGGACGCAGAAAGACTACAAAGGGATATAGATAGTCTAAGTGAGTGGGTGAGGGTCTGGCAGATGGAGTACAATGTTGGTAAATGCAAGGTCATCCATTTTGGTAGGAATAACAGCAAAATGGACTAAGAACATAAGAACATAAGAACATAAGAACATAAGAAATAGGAGCAGGAGTAGGCCATCTGGCCCTTCGAGCCTGCCCCGCCATTCAATAAGATCATGGCTATTATTTAAATGGTAAAATATTGCAGCATGCTGCTGTGCAGAGGGACCTGGGTGTCCTTGTGCAGGAATCTCAGAGTTGGTTTGCAGATGCAGCAGGTAATTAAGAAGGCAAATGGAATTTTGTCCTTCATTGCTAGAGGATGGAGTTTAAAAACAGTGAGGTTATATTACAGCTGTATTAGGTGCTGGTGAGGCCACACCTGGAGTACTGTGTACAGTTTTGGTCTCCTTACATGAGAAAGGATATTCTGGTATGGAGGGGGTGGAGAGGAGATTCACTAGGTTGATTCTGGAGTTGAGAGAGTTGGCTTATGAGGAGAGACTGAGTAGACTGGGGCTATACTCATACTAGTTTTCTGTGGTAGAGAATTCCACAGGTTCACAATTCTCTGAGTGAAGAAATTCTCCCTCATCTCAGTTCTGGAATGGCTTACCATTCACAGAGGTGATGTTAGGGGTAAGTTTTTCACTCAGAGGGTGGTGAGTGAATGGAATCGGCTGCCGTTGGTGGTGGTAGAGGTGAACTCGCTGGGGTCTTTTAAAAGACTTCTGGATGAGTATATGGGGTTTAATGGGATTGGGAGTTACAGATAGTTCTATGGCCTGGTAGGTATGGATATGATCGACGCAACTTGTGGGTGGAAACGCCTGTTTGTGCTGTAGTGTTCTATGTTCTACCCCTTATTCTAAGTCTGTGACCCTGAATTCTGGACTTCCCCAACATCAGGAACATTCTTCCCACAACGAGCCTGTTCCAGTCCCATCAGGATTTTATACTCATTCTCAATTCCAGTGAGTACAAGCCCAGTCGATCCGGTCTCTCTCCATATGTCGGTTCTGCCATTCCAGGAATCAGTCTGGTGAACCTTCACTGGGACTCCCTCAATCGCAAGAATGTCCTTCCTCAGACTCAGAACCGAAACCTGCACACAATACTCAAGCTATGGCCTCAGCAAGGCCCTGTATAACTGCAGCAAGACATCCTCAATCCGATACTCAAATCCTTTTGCTATGAAGGCCAGCATACCATTAGCTTTCCTCACTGCCTGCTGTACCTGCAGGCCAACCTTCAGCGACTGTTCCACCATCACACCCAGGTCACATCACACTTCCCCTTTTCCTAAACTGCCACCATTCAGATAATAATCTTCCTCCCTGTTATAGAACATAGAACATTCCAGCGCAGTCCAGGCCCTTCGGCCCTCGATGTTGCACCAACCTGTGAAACCAATCTAATGACCCTCTATCCTAAACTATTCCAATGTTATCCATATGCCTATCCACTGACCATTTGAACGCCCTGAAAGTTGGCGAGTCCACAACTGCTGCAGGCAGGGCATTCCACGCCCTTACTACCCTCTGAGTAAAGAACCTACCTCTGACATCTGTCCTATAATTACCATCCCTTAATTTAAAGCTATGTCCCCTCGTGTTAGCCATCACCATCCGAGGTAAAAGGCTCTCACTGTCCACTCTATCCAATCCTTTGATCATCTTGTATGCCTCAATTAGGTCACCTCGTAACCTTCTTCTCTCTAATGAAAATAACCTCAAGTCCCTCAGCCTTTCCTCATAAGACCTTCCCACCATACCAGGCAACATCCTGGTAAACCTCCTCTGCACCCTTTCCAATGCCTCCACATCTTTCTTATAATGCGGTGACCAGAACTGTACGCAATACTCCAAGTGCGGCCGCACCAGAGTTTTGTACAGTTGTAACATGACCTCACGGCTCCGAAATTCAATCCCTCTACCAATAAAAGCTAACACACCGTACACCTTCTTAACAACCTTATCAACCTGGGTGCCAACTTTCAGGGATCTATGCACATGTACCCTGAGATCTCTCTGCTTGTCGACACTACCAAGAGTCCTTCCATTAGCCCTATATTCTGTACTCCTGTTACTCTTACCAAAGTGAATCACCTCACACTTTTCCGTATGAAACTCCATCTGCCACCTCTCGGCCCAGCTCTGCAGCTTATCTATGTCCCTCTGCAAACTGTAACATCCATCCTCACTGTCTACAACTCCTCCAACTTTGGTGTCATCAGCAAATTTACTAATCCATCCTTCTACACCCTCATCTAGGTCATTTATAAAAATGACAAACAGCAGTGGCCCCAAAACAGATCCCTGAGGTACACCACTTGTAACTGAACTCCAGGTTGAATATTTCCCATCAACCACCACCCTCTGTCTTCTATCAGCTAAAAGTCTGACAACACCAGGTTTTAGTCCAACCGATTTATTTGATAATATTCTCACAAGCTTTCGAGGTTACCCTCTTTGTCAAGTGAATGGAGAGTTCTGGCCTCAGACAGACAGAGCAAACAAAGCACAGACAGTTGCTGATTAGAATGCGAATCCTTACACCTAACCTGCTGTTCAATTCTTAAAGTGGCTGATAATGTGAGTGGAAGGAGCACTGATCACAGGTTAAAGAGATGTGTATTGTCTCCAGACAGTACAGTAAGTGAGGTTTTGCAAACCTCAGAGACTGATAGCCAAGTTCCGCACACATGAGGACGGTCTCAACAGGGATCTTGGGTTCATGTCGCACTATCTGTAACCCCCGTGACTTGCCTGGGTTTGCAAAACCTCACTCACTGTACTGTCTGGAGACAATACACATCTCTTTAACCTGTGATCAGTGCTCCTTCCACTCACATTGTCAGCCACTTTATGACTTGAACAGCAGGTTAGGTGTAAGGATTCGCATTCTAATCAGCAATCTCTAAACTGTCTGTGCTTTATATGCTCTGTCTGTCTGAGGCCAGAACTCTCCATTCACTTGACAAAGAGGGTAACCTCGAAAGCTTGTGAGAATATTATCAAATAAATCGGTTGGACTAAAACCTGGTGTTGTCAGACTTTTTACTGTGTTTACGCCAGTCCAACGCCGGCATACCCACATCATGAGTTCTATCAGCTAGCCAATTCCTGATCCAAACTGCTAAATCACCCTCAATCCCATGCATCTGTATTTTCTGCAGTAGCCTACCATGGGGAACCTTATCAAATTCTTTGCTAAAATCCATATACACCACGTCAACTGCCTTACCCTTATCCACCTCTTTGGTCATCTTTTCAAAAAACTCGATAAGGTTTGTGAGGCATGACGTACCCTTCACAAAACCGTGTTGACTATCCCTAATCAATTTATTTCCCTCTAGACGATTATAAATCCTATCCCTTATAATTCTTTCCAAAACTTTGCCCACAACAGAAGTGAGACTCACCGGTCTATAATTCCCAGGATGGTGTCTACTCCCCTTCTTGAACAAGGGTACAACATTTGCTATCATCAACTTCCCACTGCTGTCTCTGACTGGCCCTAATATTGCCCTAACCAATCTTTTATTCTTGACACACCTGTAGAAAGCTTTAGGATTCTCCTTGATCCTATCCGCCAAAGTCTTCTCATGTCCTCTTCTGGCTCTTCTTAACTCTCTCTCTTTAACTCCTTCCTGGCTAATTTATAACTCTCCAGTGCCCTAACTGAGCCTTCACGTCTCATCTTTACATAAGCCTCCTTCTTCCTCTTCACCAGAGATTCAACTTCCTTAGTACACCACGGTTCCCTCGCTCGACCACTTCCTCCCTGCCTGACAGGTACATATTTATCAAGGACTCGCAGTAGGTGCTCCTTGAATAAGCTCCACATTTCAGATGTTCCCAGTCCCTGCAATTTCCTACTCCACCCTGTGTATCCTAAATCTCGCCTAATAGCCTCATAATTACCTTTCCCCCAGCTATAACTACTGCCCTTCGGTATATACCTATCCCTTTCCATCACTAAGGTAAACATAACCGAATTGTGGTCACTATCACCAAAGTGCTCACCTACCTCCAAGTCTAACACCTGGTCTGGTGTTTGTCACCGAAGTGGATAACCTCACATTTATCCCACATTATATTGTATTTGCCGAGTATTTGCCCACTCAGCCAGCCTGTCCAATGCACCCTGCAGCCTCTGAGCATCCTCCCCACAGCACACACTGCCATCCAGCTTAGCATTATCTGCAAATTTTGAGATATTGCATTTAATTCCTTCGTCCAAATCATTAATGTCTTTTGTGAATAGCTGGGGTCCCAGCACTGAACTCTGCGGTAACCCACTAGTCACTGCCTGCCACTCTGTAAAGGACCCATTTATTCCCATTCTCTGCTTCCTGTCTGCCAGCCAGTTCTCTATCCACGTGAATACATTACCCCCAATCCCATCAGCTTTCACTTTGCTCACCAATCTCTTGTGTGGGACCTGGTCAAAAGCCTTTCGAAAGCGCAGACACACAACATCCACTGGTTTATCCTGTCCACTCTACTAGTCACATCCTCAAAAAATTATAAGAACATAAGAACATAAGAAATAGGAGCAGGAGTAGGCCATCTAGCCCTTCGAGCCTGCCCCGCCATTCAATAAGATCGTGGCTGATCTGTCGCTGCTCAGTTCCACTTTCCGGCCCTCTCCCCATAACCCTTAATCCCTTCTCTTATCAAAAACCCATCAACCCGCTTCTTGAAAATATTTAGCGAGGCAGCCTCCACCACTTCAACGGGCAGAGAATTCCAGAGATTCACCACCCTTTGAGTGAAGAAGTTCCTCCTCAACTCCGTTCTAAACCGCCCCCCCTTTATCTTGAGGCTGTGCCCCCTAGTCCTACTGTCTTTTTTGAGCGGGAAGAGTCTCTCCACCTCTATCCTATCCATCCCATTCATCATCTTATACGTCTCAATGAGATCTCCTCTCATTCTTCTAAACTCCAACGAGTACAAGCCTAGTTCATTCAGCCTCTCCTCATAGCTCAATCCCCTCAACTCCGGTATCAGCCTAGTAAACCTCCACTGCACTCCCTCCAAGGCCAAAATATCTTTGCGCAGGTGCAGCGCCCAAAACTGCACACAGTACTCCAGCTGCGACCTCACCAATGCCCTATACAGCCGCAGCAAGACCTCCCTACTTTTATATTCAATCCCCTTCGCTATGAAGGCCAGCATCCCATTCGCTTTCCTGACCAC
This sequence comes from Prionace glauca, assembly GCA_037974335.1. Classification (NCBI taxonomy): domain Eukaryota; kingdom Metazoa; phylum Chordata; class Chondrichthyes; order Carcharhiniformes; family Carcharhinidae; genus Prionace; species Prionace glauca. The sequence goes on along the minus strand of CM075727.1, from coordinate 770,941 downwards.
CTGCTGCACCTGCAAGCTGGGATTTTGCGACTCATGCACAAGGACCCCGAGGTCCCTCTGCACCGTCGCCTGCTGCAGTTTTTCGCCACGTAAGTAATAGTCCTTCCTACCATTCTTTCTTCCTTCCACCTCATACTTGCCAACATTAAATTCCATTTGCCAGTTCCTGGCCCATTCGCCCAGCCTATCTAGATCCTTCTGCAGACTCTCCACACCCTCCGCACAATTTGCCGTTCCTCCAATCTTGGTGTCATCAGCAAATTTTGACACCCTGCACTCGGTTCCCTCCTCCAGATCATCTATATAAATGGTAAAAAGCTGAGGCCCCAGCACCGACCCCTGGGGCACTCCATTAGTCACCAACCGCCAATCCGAATAGCACCCATTGACCCCCACTCTCTGCCTCCTATTTGACAGCCAATCCTCTATCCACGCTAACACCCTACCCCCAACTCCATGTCCCCTTACCTTCAGTTATAACCTCTTGTGAGGCACCTTACCAAACGCCTTCTGAAACCATTAATGCAATCTGCACAATTGTGGCCAAAACTGTAACCATTATCCTGAACTTGACCAATGGCTGACTAAAGGTAGAAGATTGCAATTAAAAAAGGTGCATTGCATTACCAAGTGATGCAAACCCACTACTGACTATTGGGACACCTATGCAGCAGTAAGGCAGGAGTTACAGATCTGAGTGTTACCCTGTGGCGTGACGTACACAATTCCACAACATTTATCAAGCACCATTTCCCTTTAGTGAATCCATGCTGACTCGGAATGATCTTATCACCGTTTTCCGAATGCTCAGTTATTACATCCTTAACAATGACTCCAGCATTTCTCCCACCACCGATGTCAGGCTAACCGCTCTATCGGGGTGTCACTCCCGCTCCGATCCGGGTGTCGCTCCCGCTCCGATCCGGGTGTTGCTCCCGCTGTGATCCGGGCGTTGCTCCCGCTCCGATCCGTGTGTCGCTACCGCTCCGATCCGGGTGTCGCTCCCGCTCCGATCCGGGTGTCGCTCCCACTCCGATCCGGGTGTCGCTCCCATTCTGATCCGGGTGTTGCTCCCGCTGTGATCCGGGCGTTGCTCCCGCTGTGATCCGGGCGTTGCTCCCGCTCCGATCCGTGTGTCGCTACCGCTCCGATCCGGGTGTCGCTCCCGCTCCGATCCGGGTGTCGCTCCCGCTCCGATCCGGGTGTCGCTCCCACTCCGATCCGGGTGTCGCTCCCATTCTGATCCGGGTGTTGCTCCCGCTGTGATCCGGGTGTTGCTCCCGCTCCGATCCGGGTGTCGCTCCCGCTCCGATCCGGGTGTCGCTCCCGCTCCGATCCGGTTGTCGCTCCCACTCCGATCCGGGTGTCGCTCCCATTCTGATCCGGGTGTCGCTCCCGCTCCGATCCGGGTGTCGCTCCCGCTCCGATCCGGTTGTCGCTCCCACTCCGATCCGGGTGTCGCTCCCATTCTGATCCGGGTGTCGCTCCCGCTCCGATCCGGGTGTCGCTCCCATTCTGATCCGGGTGTTGCTCCCGCTCCGATCCGGGTGTCGCTCCCGCTCCGATCCGGGTGTCGCTCCCATTCTGATCCGGGTGTTGCTCCCGCTCCGATCCGGGTGTCGCTCCCGCTCCGATCCGGGTGTCGCTCCCGCTCCGATCCGGGTGTCGCTCCCGCTCCGATCCGAGTGTCGCTCCCACTCCGATCCGGGTGTTGCTCCCGCTCCGATCCGAGTGTCGCTCCCGCTCCGATCCGAGTGTTGCTCCCATTCTGATCCGGGTGTTGCTCCCGCTCCGATCCGAGTGTTGCTCCCGCTCCGATCCGGGTGTTGCTCCCGCTCCGATCCGGGTGTTGCTCCCGCTCCGATCCGGGTGTTGCTCCCGCTCCGATCCGGGTGTTGCTCCCGCTCCGATCCGAGTGTCGCTCCCGCTCCGATCCGAGTGTCGCTCCTGCTCCGATCCGAGTGTTGCTCCCGCTCCGATCCGGGTGTCGCTCCCGCTCCGATCCGGGTGTTGCTCCCGCTCTGATCCGAGTGTCGCTCCCGCTCCGATCCGAGTGTTGCTCCTGCTCCGATCCGAGTGTTGCTCCCGCTCCGATCCGGGTGTCGCTCCCACTCCGATCCGAGTGTCGCTCCCGCTCCGATCCGGGTGTCGCTCCCACTCCGATCCGGGTGTCGCTCCCGCTCCGATCCGGGTGTCGCTCCCACTCCGATCCGAGTGTCGCTCCCGCTCCGATCCGGGTGTCGCTCCCGCTCCGATCCGGGTGTCGCTCCCGCTCCGATCCGGGTGTCGCTCCCACTCCGATCCGGGTGTCGCTCCCGCTCCGATCCGGGTGTCGCTCCCGCTCCGATCCGGGTGTCGCTCCCGCTCCGATCCGGGTGTCGCTCCCGCTCTGATCCGGGTGTTATTCTCTCTCTAGGTGAGCCCTGGCAGTTATGTTGATGCCTGTTTATTCGTTTTCTGTACGTACTCCGGCAGTGAGGAAGGGAAGAGAATCCATTCTGTTTGTGAAACTTTCGCTAGTTATTCCCGGGAATGTGGACAACATCACATCTTCATCGAATGGAGGAAGCAGGAGTTCTGCGGTAATCTTTCACACTCCCAGCAGATTGATAATAGCACAGTCACTGAGACAAAGTGAATGAACAGCCCACAGTGTGGACTGAGAGAGAGAGTTTGAGAGAGAGAGAGAGTGTGCGAGAGAGAGGCGGTGTGTGCGAGATAGGCATATGGTATGCTTTACTTTATAGGATGGGGTATAGAGTATAAAAGCTGGAGTCTTTAACCTCGAGATGTGTATTATCTCCAGACAGGACAGTAAGTGAGATGTTGCAAGTTCAGGCAAGTCATGGGGGTTACAGATAGTTACACACTCTTTAACCTGTGCTTAATGCTCTCTCCACTCACATTGGCCGCATCTTTAAGAATTGTAAAAAGTCTGACAACACCAGGTTTAAGTCTAACCTATTTATTTGATAGTAAACTCACAAGCTTTCGGGTTAGCCCCTTCACCTGACGAACAGGGAGTCCCCTCGAAAGCTTGTGAGTTTACTATCAAATAAATAGGTTAGACTTAAACCTGGTGTTGTCAGACATTTTACTGTGTTTACCCCAGTCCAACGCCGGTATATCCACATCATGACCTTTAAGAATTGATCAGCTGTAAAGACTCGCGTTCTAATCAGTATTCTGTAAACTGTGTGTGCCTTTATATGCCCTGTTTCTGATCAGAACTCTCCCCCCACCTGACGATGGAGCAGTGCTCCGAAAGCTAGTGTGTTTACTCCAAATAAACCTGTTGGACTTTAATCTGTTGCTGTGAGACTTTATCCCAGTCCAATGCTGGCATCTCCACTTCTTGACAGAAGCCAGAGGGTGGTTGTAGAGGGTTGTTTTTCAAACTGGAGGCCTGTGACTAGTGGTGTGCCTCAGGGATCAGTGCCGGGCCCACTGTTATTTGTCATTTATATTAATGATTTGGATGAGAATATAGGAAGCATGGTTAGTAAGTTTGCAGATGACACTAAGATTGGAGGCATAGTGGGACAGTGAAGAAAGTTATCTCCAATTGCAATGGGATATTGATCAATTGGGACAGTGGGCTGACGAATGGCAGATGGAGTTTAATTTAGATAAATGTGAGGTGATGCATTTTGGTCGATTGAACCAGCACAGGACTTACTCAGTTAATGGTAGGGCATTGGGGAGAGCTACAGAACAGAGAGATCTCGGGGGTAACAGGTTCATAGCTCCTTGAAAGTGGAGTCACAGGTGGACAGAGTGGTGAAGAAGGCATTCGGCATGCTTGGTTTCATCGGTCAGAACATTGAATACAGGAGTTGGGACGTCTTGTTGAAGTTGTACAAGACATTGGGAAGGCCACACTTGGAATACTGTGTACAGTTCTGGTCACCCTATTATAGAAAGGATATTATTAAACTAGAAAGAGTGCAGAAAAGATTTACTAGGATGTTACTGGGACTTGATAGATTGAGTTATAAGGAGAGGCTGGATAGACTGGGACTTTTTTCTCTGGAGCGTAGGAGGCTGAGGGGTGATCTTATAGAGGTCTATAAAATAATGAGGGGCACAGATCAGCGAGATAGTCAATATCTTTTCCCCAAAGGTAGGGGAGTCTAAAACTAGAGGGCAGAGGTTTAAGGTGAGAGGGGAGAGATACAAAAGTGTCCAGAGGGACAATTTTTTCACACAGAGGGTGGTGAGTGTCTGGAACAAGCTGCCAGAGGCAGTAGTAGAGGTGGGTATAATTTTATCTTTTAAAAAGCATTTGGACAGTTACATGGGTAAAATGGGTATAGAGGGATATGGGCCAAATGTGGGCAATTGGGATTAAATAGGGGCTTAAAAAAGAAGGGTGGCATGGACACGTTGGGCCGAAGGGCCTGTTTCTATGCTGTAAACCTCTACGATGACATGATTTCCCAGCTCCTGTACTCAATGTCCTGACCAATGAAGGTGAGCATGGCGTATGCCTTCTTAATCATCTTGGCCACCTCTGTTGTCATTTTTAGGGAGCTGTGGACCTGTACGCCCAGATCCCTCTGTATGTTAATGTTCCTCAGGGTTCTGTCATTTACAGTATAATTCACACCTAAACCTGATCCTCCAAAATGCATCACCTCACATTTGTCCGGATTAAACTCTATCTGCCATTTCTCTGCCGAGTCTCCAATCTATCTGTATCCTGTTGTATCCTCTAACAATTCCTGGCACTATCAGCAACTCCACCAATCTTCATGTCATCCACAAACTTACTAATCAGACCCTCCTCCAGATGATTCTCCAGATGATTTATATATACTACAAACATCAGAGATCCCAGCACTGATCCCTGCAGAATGCCACCAGCTACAGATCTCCATTCTGAAAAACACCCTTCTACCGTTACTCTCTATCTTCTATATCCCAGCCAGTTCTGTATCCATCCAGCCAGCCCACCCCGAATCCCATCTGATTTTAGTTTTTGTATCAATCTGCCATGTGGGACCTTGTCAAACACCTTACTGAAATCCATATAAACCACATCCACAGCCCTTCCCTCAGCAATTATCTTTGTCACCTTTTCAAAAAACCTCTATCAAGTTGGTGAGACATGACCTTCCCCGTTTAAAACCTGCTGCCTGTCACTAACTGGTTCATTTCCTTCCGAATGTGCGTATATCCTGTCCCTCAGTATCTTCTCCAAAAGATCCCCCACCACTGACGTCAGGCTGTTCCAGATCACATAGCCCTTGAGAGGAAAATATTTTTAATCAGCTCCCCTCTAATCTCTCTCTCAATCATTTTAAATCTCTGCCCATCTTCCAGTCGCTGACCTCTCTGCTAAACAGACCCTTCCTTTCAGGCCCCTCACTATTTTGTACACCAATCCAATCTCTCCTCGGCTGCCTCTGTTTCCAGGATTAAATCCCCACCCTATCCGATCTTTCCTCATCGCTGCAGTTTTCCAGTCCTGACAATATCCTCGCAAATCTCTCCTGTTTCCTCTCGAATGCAGTCACCTCCTCTCCGTGATGAGGGGACTGGAACTGTGCCCAGTCCTCAGATTCTGGTCTAAATAATATTTTATATAATTCTAGCAGAAACTCCCTGCTCCAATATTCAATTCCTTAGTTAATAAATGGAAGTGTCAGTGAGGGTGTTCACTTTGGGGATGGGGAATTGAACCAATGGTTGATGTATCTGGGAACTCGGTTTCTCCATTCCAGGTTCTGATAGGATTTGATTCAATTGGAGTTTTGTTTGCATTAGGGAAGAGTTGCAGCAATGGGATGATTTACTCGGACTGTATATCCACCTGTCCTGCCAGCTGTGAGGCAGTGGACAGCCCCAGTGAGGGGTACTGTCGGGAGGAGTGTGTCAGCGGCTGTGAGTGTCCCCTCGATCGTTACCTGGAGAACGGGATGTGTGTGAAAGCTGAGAACTGTCCCTGTTATCACCATGGACACAAATACCCTCCTGGGCAGGTGATCCAGCAGAAATGTAATCGCTGGTGAGTTAAACCAACATTTTTCACTGACTGCCATTTAGTGAAACTAACTCGGGGATCCTGTCCCTCTCAATAACAAGTCAATAACTCAATCATCCAGTCCTCCTGCTTACACCCTGAACCCTGCCACATCCCACACATACATCTACAGCACAGGGTTGTCGGAGACTGGGAATTCTATAATTCTAACTCACCATCCACAAGTCAGGAGTGTGATGGAATATTCCCCACTTGTCTGGATGGGAGCAGCTCCAACATTCGAGAAGCTCGACACCATCCAGGATAAAGCAACCCGTTTGATTGGCACCACATCCAGTCCCTCCATCACCGGCGCTCAGTAGCAGCCGTATGTACTATCGACAAGATGCACTGCAGGAAGTCACCAAGGATCCTTAGACAGCACCTTCCAAACCCACAACCACTTCCATCTAGAAGGACAAGGACAGCAGATACATGGGGACACCGTCACCTGGAGAGTGACGGCTGTTTGGGGAATGCATGAGAGGGTAGCTTTGGGTTTGATGATTATCTGTGATGGAATGGAATGAGAGAACGGGTTTGACAATGTTTTCTAAAGAGCTTTCAAAAGAGCTAATGATTGAAAACTGTTACATTTTACTGAGTGAAGCAGAGGAAGGAATGAAAACATCACTTGTTCCCTTTGTGTGATGGAGAGATTAAATTTGCCATCAGTCAGACAGTGATTTACATCGCTGTTCCATGCAGTTCATTGACAGACTGCATTGAAACTAAAACACCTCTGTCTTTGGAGTTCTGAAACCAGTCAGGAAACTGAGGGAACTCTGAGGAAATGAGCCGCTATTTTGGCCCAGTGTCAGATTAGGAAGATTAGAGTTAGATACTGCCTGCATCAGTAACAAATAATGTGAATTCCACTGCATTCTCTCAGAGCGAGTGAAATAGACACAGGATGTGGCCATTCAGCCCCTCGAGCCTGTTCTGCTATTCAATTGGATCATAGGGAGAAGCCATTGGGCTGATTGAGTCTATACTAGCCCCTCCTAAAGACCATCGCACCTAGGCCCTTCCCTGTGCCCTATCCCCATGACTTACACATTCAGTATGGTCAATCACCATGTCTTTCAGACTGTGGGAGGAAACCGGAGCTCCCAGAGGAAACCCATGCAGACACAGGGAGAATGTGCAGTCTCTGCACGGACAGTGACCCAAGCTGGGAATCGAACCCAGGTCCCTGGCGCTGTGAGGATGCTGTGTCACCGTGCAGACAGGACAGTCCTATTTCCTGTGTAGTTGTTATTTGGAGAAGCTTGTTGTTTGAGGAGTGTAATGGGTTTGCTGTGTTTCTTGGCAGTGTGTGTCGTGGTGGACAGTGGGAATGTTCTCACAATGAGTGTGCTGCACAGTGTGCTGTGATTGGAAACCGACACTATGCTACATTTGACTACAAACGCTATTCCTCCCATGGAAGCTGTGAATACACACTGCTGGAGGTAAGAACCTGCTGCTTGGATTACAGTGAATCATAGAACATAGAACATTACAGCACAAACAGGCCCTTCGGCCCTCGAGTTGCGCCGATCACATCAACCCCACCAATCTATAGACCTATCGATAACCCCCAATCCCATTAAACCCCATATACTCATCCAGAAGTCTTTTAAAAGACCCCAGCGAGTTCGCCTCCACCACCGATGACGGCAGCCGATTCCATTCACTCACCACCCTCTGAGTGAAAAACTTACCCCTAACATCACCTCTGTACTTTCCTCCCCGCACCTTAAATCTGTGTCCTCTCGTAGCGACCATTTCAACCCGGGGAAATAGCCTCTGAGAGTCCACCCTATCTATTCCTCTCAACATTTTATAAACTTCTATCAGGTCGCCTCTCAACCTTCGCCTCTCCAGGGAAAAGAGTCCCAGCTCCCTCAACCTATCTTCATAAGGCATGCCTCCCAGTCCAGGCAACATCCTTGTAAATCTCCTCTGCACCCTTTCAATAGCTTCTACGTCTTTCCTATAGTGAGGCGACCAGAACTGCGCACAGTACTCCAAATGAGGCCTGACGAGGGTCCTGTAAAGTTGCAGCATTACCTCCCGACTCCTAAACTCAATCCCTCGATTAATGAAGGCCAGTACACCATACGCCTTCTTGACCACCTCCTCCACCTGCGAGGCCGATTTAAGAGTCCTGTGAACCCGGACCCCGAGACCCCGAGATCGATGTTTGGGAAATTGAAGTCTCCCATCACGACAACTCTGTTTTTAATACATTTCTCCAGAATCTGTTTCCCTATCTGCACTTCAACTTCCCTGTCACTATTGGGCGGCCTATAGAATACACCCAGCAAAGTTTTCGACCCTTTGCTGTTCGTAACTTCCTCCCACAGAGACTCTGTAGAAAGTCCCTCCACGGCATCCTCTTTCTCTGCAGCCATGACACTGTCCCTGATTAACAGTGCCACTCCACCACCTCTTCCGCCACCCTCCCTGTCCTTCCTGAAGCATCTGAAACCTGGCACCTGAAGTACCCAGCCCTGTCCCTGAGACATCCAAGTCTCCGTAATGGCCACCACATCACATTCCCAAGCAGCTATCCACGCCCTAAGCTCATCTACCTTATTTACTATACTCCTTGCATTAAAATATACACACTTCAGCCCCTCAGTCTGGGCATTTCTCTTCTCCACCCCCTGTCTAACCTCCCTCCCATATTTCCTGCGGTCCTCCCCTACCTTTAAAGTATTAAAGCACGTGCATTTCAAACCCTGCTCCGCCCCACCCCCACTACGCCGTGCCTTGCATTCCCCGTCTATGCCCCCCTCCCTTTCACCCCCTCTACTCAAGATCCCACCCCCCCCCCAAATCAGTTTAAACCCCCCTGCATAGCCTTTGCAAATTTACCCCCCAGGATATTGATTCCCCTCTGGTTCAGGTGTAAACCATCACTCATATAGAGGTCCCACCTTCCCCAGAATGAGCCCCAATTGCTTAAGTACCTGAACCCCTCCCTCCTGCACCATCCCCTCAGCCACGAGTTCAAACTTTCCCTCTTTCTATTCCATAGAACATTACAGCACAAACAGGCCCTTCGGCCCTCGAGTTGCACCGATCACATCAACCCCACCAATCTATAGACCTATCTATAACCCCCAATCCCATTAAACCCCATATACTCATCCAGAAGTCTTTTAAAAGACCCCAGCGAGTTCGCCTCCACCACCGATGACGGCAGCCGATTCCATTCACTCACCACCCTCTGAGTGAAAAACTTACCCCTAACATCACCTCTGTACTTCCCTCCCCGCACCTTAAATCTGTGTCCTCTCATAGCGACCATTTCAACCCGGGAAAATAGCCTCTGAGAGTCCACCCTATCTATTCCTCTCAACATTTTATAAACTTCTATCAGGTCGCCTCTCAACCTTCGCCTCTTTAGGGAAAAGAGTCCCAGCTCCCTCAACCTATCTTCATAAGGCATGCCTCCCAGTCCAGGCAACATCCTTGTAAATCTCCTCTGCACCCTTTCAATAGCTTCTACGTCTTTCCTATAGTGAGGCGACCAGAACTGCGCACAGTACCCCAAATGAGGCCTGACGAGGGTCCTGTAAAGTTGCAGCATTACCTCCCGACTCCTAAACTCAATCCCTCGATTAATGAAGGCCAGTACACCATACGCCTTCTTGACCACCTCCTCCACCTGCGAGGCCGATTTAAGAGTCCTGTGGACCCGGACCCCGAGATCCTTCTGCTCTTCAACGCTACTAAGACTCCTGCCCTTGATAGTGTACTCGTTCATCCCGTTGGTTCTGCCGAAATGGACAACTACACATTTATCCGCGTTGAAGTCCATCTGCCACTTCTCCGCCCAGTCCTGCATCCTATCTATGTTCTGCTGCAACTTTTGACATCCTTCCAGACCATCCACAACACCACCGACCTTCGTGTCATCAGCGAACTTGCTAACCCATCCCTCCACTTCCTCATCCAGGTCATTTATGAAAATGACAAACAGCAAGGGTCCTAGAACAGATCCCTGGGGCACCCCACTGGTGACTGACCTCCATTCCGAAAAAGACCCATCCACAACCACTCTCTGCCTTCTGCAGGCAAGCCAGTTCTGGATCCACAAGGCCAAAGGCCCTTGGATCCCATGCCCTCTCACCTTCAATCAGAACAAGGTCTCACCATATCAGGAAATGGCCTATCATCTCAGAGATGCTATACATTAGGAAGAGAAAGCAGTAACATGGGAATATCACAGGGCTCGTAATACAGAGATAATGAAATATGAATTCAATAAAAAATCTGGAATTAAGAATCTCCTGATGACCAGGAAACGATTGTCGATTGTTGGAAAAACCCAACAAATTCACTAATGTCCTTTAGGGAAGGAAATCTGGCGTTCTTGCCCAGTCCGGCCTACATGTGACTCCAGAGCCACAGCAATGTGACTGACTCTCAACTGCCCTCCAAGGGCAACTAGGGATGGGTAATAAATGCTGGACCCAGCCAGTGACACCCATGTCCCAGAACAAAATAAAAACAGTGTGTGTCTTTGTGAGTCTCGTGCAAATCTTTGGGGAAATTTTATGCAGAGACTGTGAGGTGGTTAAAGAGGTTGTGAGGTACACCTCTAACTCAGTGTCTGCAGTAACCCCCTGTTTGTGACTCCCCTATCTCAGTCACCCCCGATCTCAGCGACACCCCTGATCTCAATGACCCTGGTCTCAGCAACCCCGCCCCCTCTCAGTGTGAACCCCCCTGCCTCAGTGACCCCCCCCCACCTCAGTGACCCCCCCTCCCCCCCACCTCAGTGACCTCTCTGTTTCAGTGATCCCTGTCTCAGTGACATCCCGCACCGTCCCGCCCCCCCACCGAATCAGTGAGCTCTCTCTCATTGCCCTGGTCTCAGTGTATGTGTATCTCTCTCTCTCTAGGACTATGTGGATGGGAAGTTGTTGATCAGTGCTGAGCAGGTGGAGTGTGGGGGTCGGGAGTCTCTGAGCTGCCTGAAATCCATCACCGTCATCGTTTACAAAACTATTGTCAAACTGCGGCACACAGGTACATGTTCTGACTGGGATCTGGGGGAGGGGTGATAGAGGACCGGGTGCAGGGATTGTCTGGGGGGGTTGTTGGATAGGGGTGAGCTAGTTTTGGGATGTGGGGGAGGGCAGCACAGTAGTTAGCACCACTGCCTCGCAGCGCCAGGAACCTGGGCTCGATTCCCCGGCTTGGGTCACTGTCTGTGTGGAGTTTACACATTTTCCTCGTGTCTGCGTGGGTTTCCTCCAGGGACTCCGGTTTCCTCCCACATAAGAAATAAGAAATAGGAGCAGGAATAGGCCATCTAGCCCTTCGAGCCTGCCCCGCCAAAGATGGGGCTGTTCCCCTCCAAAATAGGTTTTCGGTCCTGGAGGCTACAGTTGAGGAGGGATCAACTGGGGATAGCCAAAGGGAGCAGGTCTCTGGGGGTGAGCCTATTGTAAAAGCTCAGGTGGTTAGGGGTAGCCAAAGATTAGGTCTTGTAATTGGGGACTCCACCGTTAAAGGGACGGATAGGAGAGTCAGTAATAATGATAGGAACTCAGGGCTGGTGTGTTGCCTACCAGGGGCTGGGGTCCAGGATGTCTCAGAGAGGATATTCAAGACTCTCAGGGGAGAGGGAGATCAACCCCAAGTTATTATTCATGTGGGGACGCATGATATAGGAAGGCTAAGGGAAGGGGACATTAAGCAGAGTTTCATGGAGTTGGGGTGGAAGCTAAAGGCCAAGTCAGACAGAGTGGTTATCTCTAGACTCTTGCCTGTGCCACGGGATAGTTTAGAGAGGAATAGAGAGAGGGAAAGCTTGAACTCGTGGCTGAGGGGATGGTGCAGGAGGGAGGGGTTCCAGTACTTGAACAATTGGGGCTCGTTCTGGGGAAGGTGGGACCTTTATAAGAGGGATGGGATTCACCTGAACCAAAGGGGAACAAATATCCTGGGAGGTAAATTTGTTAAGGTTATGTGGAGTGGTTTAAACTGATTCAGAGGGGGGGTGGGATCCTGAGTAGAGGGGGTGAAAGTGAGGGGGGCATAGATGGGGACTGCAATGCACGGCATTGCAGGGGAGGGGCGGAACAGGGTTTGGAATATGGTTTGAAATGTGTATACTTTAATGCGAGGAGTATTCGCAATAAAGTGGATGAACTTGCAGCGTGGATCAGTACCTGGGACTTTGATGTTGTGGCCATTTCAGAGACTTGGATAGAGCAGGGTCAGGAATGGATGTTGCAGGTCCCGGGGTTCAAATGCTTTAGTCGGAGTAGAGAAGGAGGTAGAAGGGGGGGTGGGGTAGCATTATTGGTCAAGGACTGTATCTCAGTGTCAGAGAGGAACTTTGATGAGGACTTGTCTGTTGAGGTAGTATGGGCGGAGATTAGAAATAGGAGAGGAGAGGTCACCCTGTTGGGAGTCTTTTATAGACCTCCAAATAGTTCCAGAGAGGTTGAGGAAAGGATTGCGGAGACGATCCTTGTTAGGAGTGAAAGTACAGAGGGAAGTACAGAGGTGATGTTAGGGGTAAGTTTTTCACTCAGAGGGTGGTGAGTGAATGGAATCGGCTGCCGTCGTCGGTGGTGGAGGCGAACTCGCTGGGGTCTTTTAAAAGACTTCTGGATGAGTATATGGGGTTTAATGGGATTGGGGGTTATAGATAGGTCTATAGATTGGTGGGGTTGATGTGATCGGCGCAACTCGAGGGCCGAAGGGCCTGTTTGTGCTGTAATGTTCTATGAGATGCTATGAGAAAGTAATAGGGTAATTGTTATGGGGGACTTTAACTTTACTCATGTTGATTGGAATTGCTATAGCTCTGGCTCGTTAGAGGGGTCAGTTTTTATTCAGAGTGTGCAGGAAGGTTTTTTGACTCAGTATGTAGATAGGCCGACGAGAGGTGAGGCTATATTGGATTTGGTGCTCGGTAATGAGCCAGACCAGGTGCTAGACTTGGAAGTTGGTGTACATTTTGGGGATAGTGATCACAATTCGATTACGTTCACCTTAGTGATGGAAAGGGATAGACATGAACCTCGGGTCAGTAGTTTCAGCTGGGGGAAGGGTAATTATGAGGCTATTAGGAGAGAATTAGGAAGCATTGGTTGGAATGGGAGATTACAGGGACTGGGAACATCCGAGATGTGGAGATTTTTCAAGGAACAGCTATTGCGGGTCTGTGATAAGTATATCCCTGTCAGGCAAGGAGGATTTGGTAGGCCCAGGGAACCGTGGTGCACCAAAAAAGTTGATTCGTTGGTTAGGAAGAAAAAGGAGGCTTATGTTCGGATGAGGCTTGAGGGCTCAGGTAGTGCATTAGAAAGTTTTAGATTGGCTAGGAGGGAGTTGAAGAGGGAGTTAAGAAGGGCTAAAAGAGGACATGAGATGATTTTGGCTGATAGGATTAAGGAGAACCCTAAGGCGTTTTACAGGTATGTCAAGAACAGAAGGTTGGTTAGGACAAGATTAGGGCCAGTTACAGACAGTAGAGGGAAGTTGTGTGTGGAACCGGAGGAGATTGGAGAGGCGTTGAACCAATATTTCTCTTCGGTGTTCACGCAAGGGGACAGGAATGTAGCTGAGGAGGACACTGGGGTGCAGGGGTGTAAAATAGATAGTATTGCAGTTGATACGGGGGATGTGCTGGATATTTTAGAGGGATTGAAAATAGATAAGTCCCCTGGTCCAGATGGGATTTACCCTAGGATTCTTTGGGAGGCAAGAGGGGTGATTGCGGAGCCTCTGGCTCTGATCTTCAGGTCGTCGTTAGTCTCTGGTATAGTACCAGAAGATTGGAGGACAGCAAATGTTGTCCCATTGTTTAAGAAGGGGAGAAGGGACTTCCCTGGGAATAATAGACCGGTGAGTCTTACTTCTGTGGTGGGTAAGGTTTTGGAAAGGATTATTAGAGACAGGATTTATAGTTATTTGGAAAGTAATTAGTTGATTAGGGACAGTCAGCATGGTTTTGTAGCGGGTAGGTCATGCCTTACTAACCTTATCGAGTTCTTTGAGAAAGTGACCAAAGAGGTGGATAGGGGTAAGGCAGTTGATGTGGTGTATATGGATTTTAGCAAGGCGTTTGATAAGGTTCACCATGGTAGGCTTCTGCAGAAAATGCAGATGTATGGGATTGGGGGTGATCTAGGTAATTGGATCAGGAATTGGCAAGCAGATAGGAGACAGAGAGTGGTGGTTGATGGGAAATATTCGTCATGGAGTTCGGTTACAAGTGGTGTGCCTCAGGGATCTGTTTTGGGGCCACTGCTGTTTGTAATTTTTATTAATGATCTGGATGAGGGTATAGTTGGGTGGATTAGTAAGTTTGCTGATGACACCAAAGTCGGAGGTGTGGTAGATTGTGAGGAAGGGTGTCATAGTTTGCAGGATGACTTAGAAAGGTTGCAGAGCTGGGCTGAGAGGTGGCGGATGGAGTTTAATGTGGAGAAGTGTGAGGTAATTCATTTCGGTAGGAATAACAGATGTGTTGAGTGTAGGGCTAACGGGAGGATTTTGAATAGTGTGGAGGAGCAGAGGGATCTAGGTGTATGTGTACATAGATCCCTGAAAGTTGGGAATCAAGTAGATAAGGTTGTTAAGAAGGCATACGGAGTCTTGGCGTTTATTGGTAGGGGGATTGAATTTAGGAGTCGCAGCGTCATGATGCAACTGTACACAACTCTGGTGCGGCCACACTTGGAGTTTTGTGTGCAGTTCTGGTCCCCGCATTACAGGAAGGATGTAGAGGCTTTGGAGAGGGTGCAGAGGAGGTTTACCAGGATGTTGCCTGGTATGGAGGGGAGATCCTATGAGGAGAGACTGAGAGATTTGGGGTTGTTTTCGCTGGAAAGAAGGCAGCTAAGAGGGGATCTCATTGAAACATATAAGATGATTAGAGGTTTAGACAGGGTAGATAGTGATAGCCTTTTTCCTAGGATGGAGAAAGCTAGCACGAGGGGGCATGATTTTAAATTAACGGGGGGTAGTTATAGGAGAGGTTTGACATGATCAGGAATAGTCAGCATGGATTTGTCAAGGGCAGGTCGTGCCTTACGAGCCTAGTTGAGTTCTTCGATAATGTGACTGAACACATTGACGAAGGAAGTGCCGTGGACGTAGTGTACATGGACTTCAGCAAGGCTTTTGATAAGGTCCCCCA
This sequence comes from Prionace glauca, assembly GCA_037974335.1. Lineage (NCBI taxonomy): Eukaryota > Metazoa > Chordata > Chondrichthyes > Carcharhiniformes > Carcharhinidae > Prionace > Prionace glauca. Next base: position 755,756 of record CM075727.1, on the reverse strand, counting down.
TGCAAGACTTCTTGAGAAGGTGAGAGGGCATGGGATCCAAGGGCCTTTGGCCTTGTGGATCCAGAACTGGCTTGCCTGCAGAAGGCAGAGAGTGGTTGTGGATGGGTCTTTTTCGGAATGGAGGTCAGTCACCAGTGGGGTGCCCCAGGGATCTGTTCTGGGACCCTTGTTGTTTGTCATTTTCATAAATGACCTGGATGAGGAAGTGGAGGGATGGGTTAGCAAGTTCGCTGATGACACGAAGGTTGGCGGTGTTGTGGATGGTCTGGAAGGATGTCAAAAGTTGCAGCAGGACATAGATAGGATGCAGGAATGGGCGGAGAAGTGGCATATGGACTTCAACGCGGATAAATGTGTAGTAGTCCATTTCGGCAGAACCAACGGGATGAACGAGTACACTATTAAGGGCAGGGGTCTTAGTAGCGTTGAAGAGCAGAAGGATCTCGGGGTCCGGGTTCACAGGACTCTTAAATCAGCCTCGCAGGTGGAGGAGGTGGTCAAGAAGGCGTATGGTGTACTGGCCTTCATTAATCAAGGGATTGAGTTTAGGAGTCGGGAGGTAATGCTGCAACTTTACAGGACCCTCGTCAGGCCTCATTTGGAGTACTGTGCGCAGTTCTGGTCGCCTCACTATAGGAAAGACATAGAAGCTATTGAAAGGGTGCAGAGGAGATTTACAAGGATGTTGCCTGGACTGGGAGGCATGCCTTATGAAGATAGGTTGAGGGAGCTGGGACTCTTTTCCCTGGAGAGGCGAAGGTTGAGAGGCGACCTGATAGAAGTTTATAAAATGTTGAGAGGAATAGATAGGGTGGACTCTCAGAGGCTATTTCCCCGGGTTGAAATGGTCGCTACAAGAGGACACAGATTTAAGGTGCGGGGAGGGAAGTACAGAGGTGATGTTAGGGGTAAGTTTTTCACTCAGAGGGTGGTGAGTGAATGGAATCGGCTGCCGTCGTCGGTGGTGGAGGCAAACTCGCTGGGGTCTTTTAAAAGACTTCTGGATGAGTATATGGGGTTTAATGGGATTGGGGGTTATAGATAGGTCTATAGATTGGTGGGGTTGATGCGATCGGCGCAACTCGAGGGCCGAAGGCCTGTTGTGCTGTAATGTTCTATGATCTATGATAGCATAAAGATTCTGAGAAATTACTGGGTTAAAATAAATCATTAGGACAGATGTCAGGGGTAGGTTCTTTACCCAGAGGGTGGTGAGGGACTGGAATGCCCTGCCAGCTGCAGTTGTAAATGCATCTAGTTTGGGGGCGTTTAAGAGATCTGTGGATAGGTTTATGGATGAAAAGGGATTGGTTTAGGCTAGTGGGTCATTGTTTTGTAACTGGTCGGCGCAACATCGTGGGCCGAAGGGCCTGTTCTGCGCTGTAATGTTCTATGTTCTATGTGCGGGTTAGTTGGATTAACCATGCTAAATTGCCTCTTAGTGTTAGGGGGCTAGAAGTGTAAACGCATGGGGTTATTGGGATAAGTGTCTGGATGGGATTGTGGTTAGTGCAGACTCGATGGGCTGAATGTACTGCACTGTAGAGATTCGATGAGCTGGTGGTGGAGGGTTTGTGGGAAACTGAGGGAGGAAAGAATGGGAATATGGAGATAGGGTGACTGGGTGAGATGGGACTGGGCTAAGAGGGGCCCAGGAAATGAGGCAACAGGGGTGGAAGGGACGGTAAACGGTAGTGGGATTGAGGGAGGGAAGGTTGTGGGTTTGCAGGGATGGTCCTGGGGTAGGAATTAGGCAAATGGAATGTTGGCCTTTATTTCAAAGGGATTGAATAGGGATGTCTTACTAAAACTATAGAAGGCACTAGTCAGACACACCTGGAATATTGTGAACAGTTTGGGTTACCTTATTGAAAGAAAGGTATCCTGCCATTGGAGGGAGTCCAGAGAAGGTTGACTGGGTTGATCCTGAGTCTGGAAGGATTGTTCTGATGAGGGGCGGTTGAGTAGATTGGACCTGTACTTATTGGAGTTCATTAGGGGATGGGCAGACGATGAAAGTCTCTTCATCTTGGAAAGTGTGAGGTGA